>JACMIF010004368.1:0-12455 GCA_014805445.1 Diplogasteroides magnus | reverse complement strand
GACGCATGGAATCTGAATAATAATTTGACTAAGAACTTTGCTCACGCAAAATAGTGTCCCTCACTTCATTCTTCATTGTCCTCTGTGCCAGCGTGGCGCGCTAGCCTGTCTGCGGTCTATCATTTCTCCTCCCTATTTCCAGCAGAAGTCGGAATTCCGACCGAAAGTCGGCAATTCCGAGTGCGCGAGTCTCGTCAGTCGGAATTCCGACTCGGCAGTGCTTGTTTACTCGGAACTGATTTGCATCCACTTCCGAGTAATCAAATGAGACGGCATTCCGAATTCCACTGCCGTTTTTGAACCCCTATGAGGCAACTGCTCCTCGTGAGTCAGACAAAAGACGAATGCACTCTACTCCCGAATTAGAAACCCTAATGAAAATGTTAGCACCTTCGGCCACTACATTATGTAGAGATAATAGTACTTCAAAAATTCTTCATGCATCGGAGGTAAAATTTTATGGGTCGACTTCCCGCGTGTTATATGTTTTCGTAACAGACATTTTCAACACCATACAAAGTTTGTGGAACAGACCCATTAATAAGAGAATACATTGGTACATTGAGATACATATGTGTACAATAGTGTTTCTAAATCGGGAGTAGAGTGCATTCATCTGTTGTCTGATTCACTAGGAGCGGTTGTCTGTTGCATGAATGAGGCAACTGCTCCTCGTGAGTCAGACAGAAAACAAATGCACTCTACTCCCGAATTAGAAACCCTCGTGTACAATACTGAAATGCACCGTTAGCAGTCTATTTGTTTTAACATTCAGGTAGGCATCTACACGACGTACTCTTTTCCATGGTTGATGGGCGATGATTATACCGGCATGCGGGCATTGCCCCTGTGGGATCAAAGTGGGAATGACGGCAAGGTCAGTCAAAATGGAGTCCTTTCAAGAATTCTTTCGACGGTACATGCATGCATCACGAAAACAGTATATACTATACTATATACTGTTTTCGTGATGCATACCATACTATATACTAGGGTTTCTAAATCAATAGTAAAGAAATTCTCGTCTAATCTCCGCGGTGGTTGTCTCTACGTTCTATAGACAACTGCATGCAGTTTCCGACTTTCAAATATGTGTAATACAGAGAATATTTGGGAGTGCGACTATCCCGTTAAAGCATGGGGCATCATACTGCGACCAGTTAATAATATATTATATTATATTTAATTTTTTTGCAGAATTGCTCAGTTGCTTACGGCGGATGGACGTGTAGCGATGTTAGCTCTTGGGCGGGAGAGGGCGAATGCGGCGTCGGTTTTGCCGCGCTGTGGAAGAGCGACGGCGACTATTTATCAAGCTGAAGTGTTTCAGAGCAAATCAGTAACCGTAACGTGTCACATATAATTGATAAAATACCCCTGAGATCTTCACTTCGTTTAAAGCTTCTTCAATATGAATAAATCGCACCAAATCTACGGAAAAAATTCGAGATGAAACGAGAATGGGGCTATATTGTTGCGGTGTTGGCTATGGCTATTGGCAACATTCGGTCATAAATGAGCAACTTACGGTAGATCAGATATTTTTGGCCTAGAAGTTGTGGGCATGACTATCCCAGTATCATCATCGGCTACTTAGACAGAAAATTTTTCATTGCCGCTGTACAGGACGGTCGAAGAAGCCCAAAAAGGGGTCATATTTGCTGATTTTTCCTGCAAAGATGAAGCGACCTAAAATTCCAGCCTAAAAAATTCGAGTCTAGTAAGTCTATTAGTTGTTTTGATGCCCTCCTGGGTTGAACTACCTTGTGTAAAAAATTTCAGAGATTTTGGGCCCTCACTGCAAAATGATAATATTCAATAAGCCTTATTTTTTATGGAGAAGCGGCCACTCGAGATACAGGGTCGCCCTATTTTAATAAAAGCAAAAATGTCCCTTATGGTGCAATTTTTTTCGAAAACTAAAAGAACAGAGAAAAAAAATTGTTTGTCAGAATACTTTTGTCCGATAATGTATCTATACACTTTCTCCGTACGACATAACCCGTTTAAGACGATCCTTTATGCCCTGTTCAATGAATAATTACCAGCATGACAAGATAAATTTCAAAATTGTATTGTTTCAAACATTCAAAATAGAGAAATGCTGACGTTTTAAATTCAAGCTGCAGGTGCTGCTCTATTGTGCATTACCAGAAGCTGGGCAGCAGCAGGTGCAGCAGGCTGGATTAGTCTTACTGCTGGCATAGGCTGATGCGCGTTCTGACGTCCCATTTCGTTCTTGTAGCTGTAAAAATTAACATTGTTCTTCGTCAGAGTATCACCCAATATTATTATATTCTAGAGTATGTCAAATGAATGATGCAATACATGCATCGTTGCTTTTATGAGCGTATCCAATAGTTGAAATATAACCAAATAATTCATTTTTGGAGGTATGATTCCAAACCTCCGATGAATACTCAAGGATGATTCGAACATAACAAGTGAATAATGCTTGAACTAGGAATTCTAAAACGGTAATACCGTCCATCGAGAAAGTAGCGCACGCAATCTAAGATGTTATAAGATTGTGATCAGGATCATATATTTGTCAAATTGCGGCTTTCAAAAACCGAAAATGCACATTCTGTTAATAAGGACTTCTAGCCACTATTTTTATCAATTTATCAAGACACAAAAACAATTAAATTTGTTTGTCCTGACTTCAGAATTTCAAACAGAAAATATTAAATCGGCCTGAAATTTATACTTAGAGACTACTTACGTGAGTTCAACGGTGAAAAAAGCAGGCCGATTTAATATTTTCTGTTTGAAATTCTGAAGTCAGGACAAGCAAATTAAATTGTTTTTGCATCGTGATAAATTGATAAAAATAGTGGCTAAAAGTCCTTATTAACAGAATATTCATTTTCGGTCTTTGAAAGCCGCAATTTGATAAATATAAGATCCTGATCACAATCTTATAACATCTTAGATTGCGTGCGCTACTTTCTCGATGGACGTATAGTGCATTCGTACGTCGTCCAATTCACTGATTGTAAGAGCGATTGTTTAACTCATGTGAAAAACAATATTCAGCTTCACGATATTCAGACCATACACGAATGCACTCTACTACCCTTTTAGAAACACTATTATAGATTAAGCAAATTATTACACTATGTAGTTGAGAAGTCGCAGAACGCCGGCGATCAAAATTAGTAGAACCACTACCAGCACCAACCAATAGAACGGCCATACTGTAACCAAACGACCGCCTGCAACATATTTCGATACATAATAGCAGCAAATCAGATCAAATCTGGCATTATTTCTCAACCGGTTTATGTTGTATCGATTAGCGTTTCTAAGTAAAGTGCAACACTCATTACTCTAATTTTCGCGGAGCTCTTGTCTCTACGTTTCATAGACAACAACTCCGAATTTAGTAAACGAAAGAGGAATGCATAAACATATCCATCACGTGAAAGAGACAATCGCTCGTCGAAGGTTTGATGATATAAATGCGCTTTCCCACATAAAATAGCCGTTTTCGAAACCCTAGGCTTGTCGAATGACAAATATTCTTTGCAATTGATATTAATACCTTCGTACTATTGTTTCCGAAACGGTAGTAGAGTGCCTTCGTCTATGGTCCGAACCTCGTGGAGCGGTTATTTATCCCATGAGTGAAAGAACCTCTCTTATTATGTATTCTATTTGGGCTGATATTCCTAGTACGCGTCTGACGCCTGGATTCCACCCTGATCTCTCATTTTTGCGTACTATTTCGTCGTTACGGATATGTTTCAACTCTGCGATAAATAGACTAGAGCAACAGTTCAATTAGGATGCGTAATTAGCTTAGTGAATTAGACGACAGACGAATGCACTTTACAACCGTTTTAGAATCTCTACTTCGTACGGACCTGTAGCTTGCAAGACACTAATACCAACCGTTCTTCGTCGCGTTTGTAACAGCAGCCATATACGCAGCCCGGATTATGCGGTAAGCAGCAGCACTCGTGCGTCGATAAGCACTGCCAAGATACGGAACCACGGCTATAGCTAAAAGTTCTTATTATTCGCGTAAATACAGTTGAAAGCAGATCACCATGTATTGCGCTTGAAACCTATTCAAAATCACGACTAACGGTAAGGAACAATACACCAAATAGCACGCAAATTACAGAGAGTGTAGTACGAAATTGTGAGAGGGTTCGTACTCAGAATAAGAATATTTACGGGAATAATATTATGGAAACAATTCGTGTTCGCCAAAGCGCACAAACGCATGGAAGAAAAGGTAATTTATTTTTAGCCCCTACGAATTTTACAGAAAGTGGATTATGCCCAGAATAAAAAAGTTTACATTCTTTCATCGAAACTGTCGTGTTCAGTGATGGTTTCGTCGTCGTCGAACATCTGAATTATGAAATTACTGCGAAAATATTACTTCACGATATTGGCTGAAGCAATCCGGTATTATGCATCCTAACTAAACTGTTGCTCCAGTCTATTTATCTCATATTTGAAACATATCCCGTAACGACGAAATAGCGCGTAAAAATGAGAGACCAGGGTGGCATCCAGGTGTGAGACGCGTACTAGTAATAACAGTTCAGATATGATGCATAATAGCGCATGTTAGTTGAGAGAGCCATCACATAAAGAAGCCGTAAAGGGAGATGGAGGAATCACAGTATTGGGAAGCGGAACTCGGCAACATTTATTCGCTCAGTAGCCTGCGGTCATAAATATCACGGCGCGACAGAGAGAACAAAGAGAACGACTGAATAAGGCAACGCTTTTCGTGCATTCGGTTTGTCTTTGCTGTCTGCAGTGTTGTTGTCATTCGAACGCAGACGCAACCGTACCGCAGAGAGTAGAGAAGAGACGAACGCATGAAACGCTGCTACTTTTCCAACGTGATGTTGCCAACGTCCAAAAATATCGAGTTTTCAAAACTATTTTGAATTTTTGATTCCAGATCCTGCTACATTAGGCCGGTTCTAACATAGAAGAAGTCTATTTACCTTTCAGCTTCGGGAAGGAAGTATTCATATTTCAAGCAGTTGATCTTAGTGATTGGAGGAGTCGGGTCCACTGAAATTCTCATGGTAAATGGTAGGGTTTCAAAAACAATGTCCAAAACAATGTCATTGGGTCTGTGAGTCTCACCAATGTCGTTGGGTGGCGTTTCATTGGGGTCATTTGCATATCGCCCCAATGTCATTGGGGTGCGAGACTCACCACCCCAATGTCATTGGGTATCAAAACACTCTCTCAACTCGGAATTGCTTGTTCCATGTCATTTCCTATGCAATGCCGGTGGCAATCCTTCCGAATCCTATGTTTTCACGGTACCTACAGTAACCCCATTGGTATTGCAAACTGACTATTTATGATAAATTGCCTATTAGGCCATGATTTTCTTTATTTTATACTTTTTTTGAGTTTGTGTAACTATTTCCATTTACTTACAAATCTTTGAGTACAACACGTTCAGTGCGAATAATGTACAGAATTGTGAGGATGAAGAAGTCAGCGATAGCGACGAAAGTGTCGAATATTGATTGTTGTTCGTGTTTGAGTTGTTTGCTCCGCTTTACCAGATATGTGTTGCTCTTTGTTCATTATTTATAGAAACAACTTGTTATTTGAAGTTACATGACAATAAATATTACAATGTAATTGAATGTTCAAAAATACATCTGACCATACATGCCAAAAAGGCAATTTATCATAATTTGTCAGTTTGCAACATCAATGGGATTACTGTAGGTATCGTAAAAACATAGGATACGACAGGATTGCCACCGGCATTGTATAGGAAATGACTTGCAACAAGCAATTCCAAGTTGATAGAGCGTTTTGACACCCAATGACATTGGGGTGACCCCAATGACATTGGGGTGGTGAGTATCGCACCCCAATGACATTGGGGCGATATGCAAATGACCCCAATGACATTGTTTTTGAAACCCTAGTAAATGGAAAACAGGGGCTTTCAAATACGGCAGTAAACTTTATTTGTCTTTCGTTTAATCTTCGTGGGGCGGTTGTCTCCGTTTACGTTCGAAAGATAAATCATAGCGGCAATTCGAAGAATTCGATTTTCTTTTGACTTTTGTTTCAGAAAACATAATGAACATTTCTTCTATGTATGGATATTCGGAGTTCTAAATCGGTAAAATTGCCGTCATTCTTTTCCACCGAGCGGTTTTCTGTCTATAAGGTGGGGAGATAGAAGGGCTCCGGAGAAGAATGATGACAAATTAACCGATTTAGAACAATTAATGGACATCTATGCGATGAATGACGAATGCCCTTAGCTACTGTGTTTGAAAAGCTGATCAACTTGATATAGGATTTAGGATGGCACGGACTCTCCGCTCCACGCGAAGGCACATGCTCCATACATATTTGCGACGTAATGATGAAATGTACAGATTCAAGATCCTCGTCTTCGTTGTCACTGTCAATTTAGCTCCCCATTTCGTCATTATGGCGCAATCGCCCATGGGGCAGTTGTCTGTCGCTAGTGTTTCTAACTCCGCAATTTTTTGCGAGAAGGTGCATTTTTTCTCGAGAAAGTGAGACAACCACTCTTCAGAAAAATTTCGCTTTCTCGCCAAAAGTACGGATTTAGAAAATATGGGAATCTGTTACCCATCCACTTGTATCGAAAATGGCGGCAACTGCCAAGCCGAAAATCACCGCCACCGATAAGGCCACGATGTCCTCCAGTAGCCTGCCCTTCAGGCCGGCATAGATGGTCATGGTCAGTACTCTTCCTGATGTATATTATACGAAGAAATATTGTTAAAAAGCGGTAGTTGAAGATAGCGGAAGCGCTTGCCGACGGAAGGATCAATAACATGCGAAGAAAAGAGAGCGAGCAGAAAAAAGAGAATTTAATATCGTTTTTAAAATAGATAAATTCTATATTTACGCCCTAAAAACATTCTGCAATGGAAGGCTCTGTCAGTGCGGAAATCAATAAGAATATTTTTTATGAAAGACAAAAGTCCAGGAAAGTAACCGGCAGTGTTGTCAGTGTCAGAGTGAAGCCCAAAGTTCATTCCATCTCTTTGCGCTCTTTTCTTTAGCGCGTGCGTCTCTATGCGCAAAATACGACCGAGTGAATGAGAGCACAGATAGGCGAAATGCAGTTTGGGATTCACTCTGCCAATAATAGTAGCGGATAGGGAACGACTTATGGAACGATTTTCGTCCCTGCGCACCGATGAATCATTCTCTCTCGTCAATCTTAAACGGCCCGTCGGATGAGGGCACAGGCAAAAGTCGTTCTTTAGTAGCTGGATAACATGGTGAAAGGAATTACGAAAGAGAAAGATCAATTAGAGCAAGGAGAGAGGGGAGTGAACATCTTGTGATGGCAATGAAAGCATGAAGGGTCAGACGGGATGTGGACATGAGAGTCATTTACACTTGCGCCATTATATTCCTGATATTGGGAAAGGATCGTCCCTAATAATAGGTCTAGTTGGATTACTTTGGTTGTCAATACGTGTAGATGTGATTGAACTGTATAGCACTGTTTTAGTCGGAAGACTTTATGAAGGCGAAAGAGAGTGCAAGAGAGAGAGAGCGAACTCACAATCATAATCGATCGAATGGATGGGGGGGGTCATGTTTTTATATAAGCAGAGTATGGTTGTCTGTGGTAGCATTCCAACCTCACACGACAGACTTCCTCGCAACTGATAATTATAACGCATAAGTAGAGTTCACCACACCGCGTTCTCTCGCATGGTTCTCATGTCCATTAGGGTTTCTAAACCAGCAGTAAAGTGCATTTATCATTCGTCTAATCACCTCGGAGCGGTCGTCTATCGTGCGTAGAGACAACAACTCCGAGGTGTTTAGACGAATGAAAAATGCACATTACTGCTGATTTAGAAACCTTAATGTCCATCACCCGGCCAGACATGTAGGATAGCCTTTGAATGGAGCAATGGACTAGTTGTGAGGACAAAGAAGCGGTCCGATTTATAGAAAGACGACTAGAGAGGGGAATGAGGAAATGCCACTCGATTGGCTGACACTACATAACTGGACATGACTGTGAACATATAGTGTCAGCCTCTATAAATGCCCTATACAATCTATTCCGAAGTTATGGCTAATTGTCAGAAAAACGACGAAATATCATGCAAATGAGGTAGGACGAAATTGAGAGTGGGTACTAGTGAACGCAGATAGAATGACACAGTGTTTTTCCCTCGCTCACCCGATCGGCTCTAGTGTTTTGATAGGACCGTGCGATAGAGAGTACAGACAGATGGAATGCACTTTGCCATTACTTCTGCCTTCACTAGTTCGTACTCAGTATGTACGTTGAGTTTACATGAATAATAATGGTTCAGGGCATAATGAAGCGCTTATGAACAGGACGAAGTACGTTTTATGAAAAGAGAAAGGAATATAAATGAATGGTCCTGTAACAAATCTCATTCGTAAGTACCTCAGACATCTGGCGGCCTCTCAATAGAGAGATGACACAAGATATGTGACCAATGAAAGAATATAGGTCAGTGTGTGGGGCACCCACTTCAGAATTGTTAAAGAAGCTGTAAAAGGAGATCGTGGAGGCACCTCCCGACGGAGGAATCAATACTGTTTTTCGCTGCTCTCTCTCTCTTTCTCTCATTTCCAATCCACTTCCCCATATATTGATTCCTCCATCTCCCTTTTCGGTTTCTTTAAGAGAACAGAGGGCCAGATGTGTTGATAGGGTCAGACATGTGGAGTAGCCTTTGAATGGAATGAACGAGTTTCGAGAAGAAAGAAACAGTCCGATTGATAGAGGCGACTGTTCAGTAGAGAGGAATGATGACATGTGACTCGCTATGTGAAGACTACGCGGGCATCAGTGTTGACAGAATGAATCCCAACGTTCATGCCGTCCATCTATAGCACGGTCGTCTCTGTGCTTCGGAGACGACAGAAAATATATGTGGTATTTATTCTGCCAAGATTAATGGGCATGCTTTTTTGAAGAATTCGCGAAACCAATCAACGATGGAGGAAGAGTCGTGTACAGAGATGCTGCGGCTTTGACCATTCGCTACGCCGGGCTCTTCAACGAAATATCCTAGCACGTAACACCAAACATGCTTCGACTGTTTTCCCGTTCAAAACTTGTTCTTGAATAGATGTTACACGTTAGAATTTGAATAACTTAAAAGGGTACATACACACCAAGTTTCACGGTCCTAGCTACTAGGGTGTCGCGACGAATTTTCATCATTTGTCTCTTGCGCAATAAACACGACCGGTCAGTAATGATGAAGAGAATAAAAACGCAAATTCGTTCCAAATGCGACATTCTACTAGCTACATTTTGAATTTTCTTTACCGCCCCTAGTGGAGGAGTCCTTGATAGGAGCCCAGAATGCGTCTTATTCTAATCGAATTTTGCGCAGAAGATCGGTTCCTCAATTCTCTTTCTTTTTTGAATGCACGAAGATCAATAAGGCATTACCAGAGGGAATGGGGCAGTTCATACCTTGTTCCTCAAGAAAATATGTCATTTGCACGAATTCGTCCTTTGACACAATCTATTCTTGTGAGATAAAGGAGCGCTCTTCGCTCTTCTCCCCGTTGAAATTTGTCTGCAAATCGCTGACCACTGCTCATATCACGGCATCCTCAATTTGAAAGAGGTTAGTTATTTTTTATCATACATCTCTGGATATTCCTTGCAAATGGCGTTGTTAAAAGCGTGCATATGTTTTGATAATGTGTTGATATGCTTGTAACCCCTTTTTTCCAGGCAAGCGCATATATGGATTCAGTCACACAACTTCCCGAGACTGTGATGAAATGTTTTGAGAAAGGTGTTCTGCCTCCTCGAAGCATTGTGGAACATCCACAGAAGAACGGGAAGGATATCGATTATGACATAATTTATGAGTACGCGCCCTTCAATAATAACCTGCTTACACACTTTGAGGTAGGAACAAAGAAATGAAAAGAAAATAATGAAAATTCAGAAGAAGCATGAATGGGGCGTTGAGCAGTTGCCCGGAATGAATCGTTTCAAGAATAAAGTATATTTATCGACAATGGGATTCATTATCAAAGGAATGCCACGAATAGGCATCAACTCTTGGATGCTCGATGAGTTTTCATTCGAATTGACCGTCACAATCGATAACGAGAACACCAAAATGATGACAGGTACATACACGCATTATACTTACATAGAATTCCGTGTAATAGCGGGAATGACCCAGCGGGAAGGGGCGGCACAGTAAACTCAAAGTTGTCCAAATGTTTTTTGATTAAATTTAGAAAATATAGCTATGTAGAAGAAAATATAGAATTTATCCCTGGTCTTCCCGGGAAAAGTAGACTTGCCCACGCTTTGCTGTGTTGCAGGCATGTAACAGCTTAGCTATACACACATTTTGGCCATCAGAATAACAATAGTTTGCAAGACTTTCTTCACAGCCTAATACTGCAGTACACTGCCGGTAGGCTCGACCCTCGGTGAAGCCCGTTTCTTGCTGTAAAAATACCAAATATGGAATGTTTCGGAAAAATGAGTTTTTTTTCAACACGTGGGTCAAAAAGATTTTTCTTACTCCCCAACAGGTGGGAAGCAAGAAAATGTGGGTTATTTTCTTTTTTCAAAAAAACACCCTGTTTACAGAAAAAAATTTCTAATGGGGACATCGCATAGGATTAGGTAAAGGTAATTTTTTTGTTCGCTCGTTAAGAGTTCTCGAACGATACTTGAACGATACACACTTGTAAATTACAAGTATTTATTTACACATTACATATAGTTTATAGTTGTTTGATATGTATCTGATTATTTTACAGATACATGAAATGTGTCTACGATCGTAATTCATCAACTGTTTGTTTTAACCGCAGCAAAAATCGTAACTCAAAAGAGAAGTTGAAGGTGGTCTTTACTTTGCATAATCACATATTTTCTCTGATAATTCAGATTCGCATGGACGTTGATCCAAATAGATACAGCGATGATTTCATTGTGAGAATCCATTTACAAGGCAGTCTGATATTCGAAGTAAACGAGATTCGACTTGTGAAGAAGGATGATAGTCCACGCAACAGAAGGGAAGAATTGGTGGACACTGGTTATAAACGCAAACAATACAACGGTTGCTCATTTTCAAGTAAAAAGCAGAAAAATACACTTGAAACCCCCGTCTTACCCCGTTATGTTCTCCTTCCACCACAATTTCGCCATGATTCTGTAAATGTTGTCCCATCTTATTATGCAAAACTAAAATATAAACTAAACTGAAATACTGAGTACGAAGCCTCTCTCAATTTCGTCCTACGCTGTCTCAAATTTGAGTGCTATTTCGTTGTTTATCTGACCATTTGTCGTGATTATGAATAGGTATCAAGTTCAATATAAATATTAAATCTTTCAGTTCATGAATACATGAATAATAAATTAAATGAATAAAATACAATAATATGTTGTTGTCCATAATTATCATAAACTCAAGAGCACACCAGCTGCCATCATCAAAAGCTTCTGCCTCAATAACGAGCCGTGGCTCGATTTTTCAAACTTTGGCAAATGCTCGATTTTCGGGGCCCCGTTTAGGAGGTTTGGCTGCTTTTTTCGCGGGTTTGAGAATCCAACTATCAACTGATACTGGTAGAAAATTTAACGGCCGTCACGATTGAGGGACCTGTTCGCTCAAATCTCAAATTTCCACGGTGTTATGATCGGAAAACCACGACTTTAGGACAAACTGTCAAAATGCAGCTAGCCACGTGCGCACTGCGCTTCGCAGAGTAAGCGTGGAATAACTGGAGTATCAAAACTACAGTTGGAGATCCGGATCCCACTTGAAATACGACTACAGTAGCCGAAAATGTGATTTTTCTGCATATGAATTTTGGTATTTTTCACATTTTTGGACAATTACGCCATTTTATTGTTCTGAATGTTTGCACAGTGATTTTGACGTCAACGATGGTGCATCTGTCCATTTCTCGATTACGGCGCAACTTGCCATGGACTTTCGCCTCATTTATCATTCGCTTCTTTCATACAAAAATCGACATTCCTATTGTTCTCTTGTATGGAAACTAATGTTAATACGGATGCTAGAATGCACTGGATTCATTCCAGCCAAGACTAGGGATCTCGTAATGGAACGTTATTGACAGCCGTTCATTTCTAGCCGTCTAACTTCATTCTTAGCTGTTTTCTCTGCGAAATGAGAAACTACCCCTTGGAACGAAATTAGACGGCTAAAAATGAACGGCAGTCAATAACGTTCCATTATGCGATCCCTAGCCAAAAGATAACGGAGAAGACTCGGCCACAAAATGCTAACACGTCCTTGTATCCTTGTGGGTGGATTCCGGTACTCGAATAGGCGAAAAATTTTGTTTCGATTTTGTGTCTGATCATCGCTTGATAAGGGCGGTGATCAACTTTGCCATTAACCCTTCTCGCGAGTTCACTGGCCAAACTCATTTCAAAATCA
>JACMIF010004367.1:0-12459 GCA_014805445.1 Diplogasteroides magnus | reverse complement strand
TCTTTTTCACGGCAGAAGATCATGATGGTGGCAACGAATGAGATCTTTAGTGGGGAGTCTATGATAATTATGGGCAGTGGCTAATATCAGGTTGGACGAACATAAGCGACGTGAAATCAGATCCACAAAGACTTGTGCCTCAACCTAATACTTTGGTATGCGTATCTTTACCAAGGACAAGGAAATTTTTGAACTTGTCTTGTTGCAATTGTTTCATTAGCATTTTGATGTTGTGCGAATCTATGCGATGCAATGCAATACTATGATTTATCGGTGTCAGAACATACGCTCTGTTAATCAAGGGCAGTCTTCGGTCAGTCACAAAATCGATCAACCTTTTTGATGCAAACATGCGAATCCGGTAATGGCTGCATCGTGGAGGTTCTTGTTATTGTGATAGTTAAATCGAAGATAGTGGATGCCTTGCTGCTCCCAACAATACAACTTGCGAGACTGAAAATAGCAAACATTGTTATTATTAGATTTTTCTTAGGGAGATCTCCCCTGGAGAAACGCCAGCGTGCAACTGCTACTATTAGGTTGAATCATATATTTCATAGTATTTTTTCAAAACATTTTCCCTCGAGTTTGAGTAATGCTCTTATTCTGATATTTGTGGGGATGGACGGCCAAGGGAACTACTTTCTACGAAGCAGTTTTCGATTGATGAGCTGGCTATTTGCGGAATACAGGGTGAAAAGCATCATAAATATTGAAACTTTGAACAACAACCTATGGATTTCTGATTTTTCCCGCGAGCTTAGATGAATCCTATGAACCAATTTTGGGTTGATATGAGAGACGATGTCAATAGGTATCACACCTATTTTTGGTTTAGTACTTGCCTGCAACACTAGTGAGAAATAGCGCTGTAAAAGAGGCTGGTCACAATGGTGGTTCGCATGTTCAATGATTTGTCACTCAAGGTAGCGCTGAGGGATTCTGATTTTATCAAGCTGGTTAGTTTCTGCGTTTGGTGTAGTACCAAAAATAAATCAGTGATCTAAGATCAGAAGCGAATTCCCGGCAGGAAAAATCATTACCTTTTGACCAACTATTCTTCATAACACTCAGTCGGCTACTTTTCTGAACTTTCGATAAATGATCATGCCAAACAGCATCTAGCAAAGCAACCAAATGACATTTCTGTTATAAACCATCACTCGAGCCAGTGTTCCACATAACACTATTCACCCTAGCAACGCTGCTGGAACGGCAATCAGGAATGGTCTTTCAACGCTCTCAGTTCAATGTCCCAAATTTCACCCTCGTCAAAACGAACGGGTATTGAACTCGTGCCACCGTACCTTAATTTGAATATGACATTATTGTCCTCGTGTAGTGAGCATATAAAATATAAAAGGGCACAACTCCTGCTTGTTGCATCTTCGATATGGGTCAAGATTGAATTTGTTCATGAAAACGCCATTTTAACCGTTTTTCGAAAATTGGTCGCAGCAACAAAACGAACCAACGGACTTTCTTCTCTCATCATCATCCGTTCTTGTCATGGTTAGTCTTAACTATTGCGCCTTTTGTCATGGCTCTCAAAAATTGCGTTGTGGCTAGAGAAACCGAAACGTCATCAAAATCCAAATTGGAGTTCATCCAGTTTATGGTCTTGTAGATTCTAGGGATGGAGAGCAGTGACGACCACACTTGTCGAACATGATGACTATATGCATCTGTCCATTATACAACATAACATTATTGCCTCCCTTAACTCAAAATTTTATGGGAGCGAAATAACAAATACTATGAAATATATGATTCAACCTAATAGACAGATCTGGCAGTCCACCGGAAGAACCTCATCCCTCATGGATAACCCTTGGCCCCGGAATAAAAACTTTTCATCGAGATGTTATTGACACCCGGTGTCCTCCACGCCATCTAACTTCATTCCCAGCGATCGCCCCTGGGCAGTGAGAGACGACGGCTGGAATGAAGTCAGACGGTTAGAAATGAGGGGTCGTCAATAACGTCTTGATAAGAGAATCCCAGTTATGCATTCCAATTCAAGTGTCGTAAACCAAGTCTAAAACTAATTTTGCTACCTTTTCAACGCACGTAAATATCTATCCATGGTAGAGTATCTCTACTAAATAATAGTCAGGGTGAAACCTAAGAAATAACTCGTGAACTATTATAGTTCAGTTAGGAATCACAAATTTCCAAAAAAATCAACTTATTAAGGTTAATTTACCTTGTGAATCTCGATCCAGTGTTCTCCTGCCTTCAGTTGACTTTGAATCGGATAATATCTAAATGTTGTATATCATCGTGATGCAAACTGCATTTAAACCGCACATGTCCTTAGGAGTTCCCAAGTTTCTATCCGGTCGCAATTCTCCAGTTTTAGTGATGATATGCTGAAATTAGTAGTTTTGCTAGAGAATAATATAATATTTCACCGAATTTCATAATTTCATAAATCTCATAATGCGCATTTGCTTACGTAAGCAGTCCTAGAGTGTGTTGCCACGAAGAGCATTCCGTTGTAGTTGGTGAAACCGCATTTCAATCTGACAAGGCCAATGTTTATAATAGCTCAATGGTGATAGGATTTATTGTCCCCTTGGCAAGCGTATTAGAATCACAGCTTCTAATACGGTTGACAGAATTGTTGCTTCTAAATAGGTAGAAAGGTACATTTCTCATCCGACTAATTTCCGCCGAGCGTTTGTCTCTACAGACAGCGGGTAGATTAGACGACCTAGAAATATGCTTTACTGCCGATCTAGAAGCCCTGGACAGAATGACTGTTTTAGACTATCTTTCACAGTTTCTGTCCATAATGGTTCGTTCATATATTTCGAACTGTGAATCCTGTCATGCAAAATTGTCAATCGGAAACTATATTTTCTAAATTGATAAAATGTGCATTTCTCATCTATTCTCGGAACTCCAGGTATCCAATGTTAATATAGCTGAATAGGGTACACGCGAGTGTAGGGTTTGAAAGGACAAAACAATTTGTTGATGGCCTTTTTGTAGTCGGTAACGAAGAGAATGATGATAATCGCATCGATTGATGGAAATATGGAAATTATGGGGCAACATAGGTCACAAAGAGAACCCAATTCCACTCCGATCATAGGAGAAACGTGGACGACGAATAATGGAATGTACATCGATGTGATGGGCGCTACAGTCTGTAAGCAAAGTGCACGAAAGAGCTTGGAGTGTAGAGATCGAGTCTTCGGAAATAGATTCTGAATAATGTAAGTTTTAGAATATATAATTACACTACAATTGCGCAATAGATGTTTGCACCATGTCTATAAGGTGTAAACTTAATGGAGACCACTAGACGGTACATGCATTGTGAAAGTGTTCACGGCCCTCTCTTCGTTCATGAAATAGCAGAGACAGAAGCCCGTATACTCCTTCCATGACTACTGTGGGTTACTGTAGCAGTCTTCAATCCGCCTATCCACTCTTTTCTTCACCCTCTCTAACCGTCGTTCAATCGATTTCAACCGTTTCCGGCGTCTCCGGCCAATTCTACTAGATGCAAAGTGTACCGGAAATGCACCGGAAGCGAGACTCGACTTCTCTCATCGTCGGATGCTCTCGGATTCGCATGCTCTCTCCAGTCTCTGCGTCTCCACTGCCGGACGTTGTCTCTCGTCGCTGTCTTACCGGCTGCACCAGTCGGATTCACGTCCCTTCTAAGCACTTTTCCGGGCGTTAGGGTGGTCGTAGAGAAAAATCGAAAAAGTTTTGCTATGTTTTTTGCCATGTTAAAAATTTTGCTTCTTCACAAAATGTCTACGTTGCAGGTTTTCATTTCCTGATAATGGAGCAATTGCACACAGCCATCAGTAGTCGCACGAACCTGACTGCTGGTTTCTCGAAGATAGCGGAAAATGCCCAGCCCACAGTAAAGCATGACTGATGTGCATAGGGAAGTAACGATTGTGTTGAGTAAGACTGCGAGAAGTGAGCCGTAGTTGAATGTTCCATAACGCTGTAAAATTCGGCTACGCTTCGGTTCCGTAACAAACTAATAGTGAAGGGAAGCGGCATCAATTATAATGCCAATTTTCAATGTTCAACACTCCGAATTAACTTGGACGGCGAAAATGTTGCCGCACTTGATTACCGTACTTACATAGAAATCGCCCAAAATCCATCCGAGTTGTCTGGCATCCACGTTGTACTTTTCAGCGACGATCTCCACAATATCTGTGATGCCATCGTACGTCGGCTTATTAAAGATCAAACATGCTGCTCCTCTAAAACAGGATAAATGAACTTTATAAAGCGAGTCACAGTCCTCCGATACTTACCATGTCATGAAAACAACCGCATAAACGGAAGTGAGAAATGCAACGAACAGGGGCTTGGTAAACAAGTGAATTCGTTCAGGACTGTAGATAATTATGATCACGTGAATTATTGCACTCGAAAACCTTTTCAATGCCCAATATCTGTAGAGGAAATGGAAATCCATTAAAGCGAAAGTGGCAGCAAATGAAGAACAATAGAATGCAGTTGCAAACTAAATGAATAGCAATTCGTACTTGAACATATATCTAGACTTATATTGCTTCTGTAGACAGTTGAGCCCACGGCCATTAGTCGATGATGAGTGATAAGATTCACTGGCCCTATTAGATGATTTTGAAGCGAGTTTTGCTCGATAAAACATGATCACAAAATAGATCTGCAAAACTATTGCGAAATATTTTCAGACCAAACCAAGATATGACATTCATTGGGGGGCCCACACCTACTTCCAGGAAAAAAATCTCTGCCATTTCAGCGTGTCGAAAGGGCAAAGTTATTGCCTGATAACCCTGAAAATGTGAAAATGACTCTGTACCCTGTGCGTTCGTGCCCGTGAAACAGTACCATCTTTTCCTGAAACCAAAAATCATTAGCCAAAGCTCAATAGATCGTTGCTCTGACTGTGAGTTTTAGTTTGAGCGAATTATTTGACATGATTGAGCAAAATAATTTGAGCCACGCAATGATGGCACAAGTGTTAATTTCATCTCTCCGCCGGGTAAATGAAAACCTAGGAGTGTTACATCATTTTCGTATTTCCTATTTCCAGGATTTCCTATGATTCATTAGGGATCACATTATGGAACGTTATTGACGGAAATTCATTTCTGGCCATCAATCTTCATTCCTAGCGGCCGTCTCTCACTGCACCGGGGCCATGGCTTGGAATGAAGTTAGATGGCATGGCGGACACCGGGTGTCAATAGCATCGATTGAGAAGTCATTATTCCGGGGTCAGGGGTTGTGGGATCAAGGGGTTCATTCATGGTCGTTTACTGTACGTGATATATATGCTTTCTTAGGAGGTCATGGAAAATATATCCATCACAAATAAATATGACGATTCACTATACATCCGATTGTCAAGCCTGGGCATAAAGACACGTTGGATATTTGTGTTACCAGCAGCCCATCCCGTCTTATCATGTCTGGTCAGTAGTTTTGAGGGGACTGGATGGTGTCACACCTGCACAATGCTCAATGAAAATGTGTACTTTTTCTGGCCTTGCATTGATTTCTGCAACTTCGCTCATGACATCGTTGCATTCGACAGTCATCAATATGCTACAGCGAATGTATGAAGAATCAAGTGCTTCTGAAACTGGTAAACGGACGTCCTGTCTCAATGTCACCCTTCGTTTGGCACTTTCCACTGTTGCCTGGGCTGCGATCTAAAGTTGGGCGGACTTGTCCTCCCCAACATCCACTACGCTGAATAATTCTCTAAAAAAATTTTTACTTAAAAGTAGTGCACTCCATCATATTTCAATACTCAGCCATTAGACTGAATCATATGTAATTGTACACTGACTGTTTGTCCTCTATTTTCCAAGCATTCACTCGGCTGTGCAGTACATTTGACACTCATCAACATGTTGCGGCGAATCTATGAAGAAAAGTATGTCTGTAGTAGTATGCTATGTACTGGTAAAGGCCGTCCTGTCTCAGTCGAAATATAAAGAGATGTTAGGCAGGGTGATACAATCAGTCCCACTCTGTTCAATGCCACTCTCCGTTTGGCACTTTCTACTGTTTACTCGGTTGCTCACGGATGCGGTCTAAAGCACTGCGCACTTGTTCTCCCCAGCATCGAGTACGCTGAATAACTCTCTTGGCTACGACTGGAAATGTCTTAGAAAAGATGTTTCTGCTGCTTTGCGAAGCATGTGCCACCGTTGGACTCACAGTTAGCCACCAAATGACAGTCCTCATTAGGGATTCTAATACGGTAATAAAATGCACTTCTCATTCGTCTAAATCACTCGGTGCGGTTGTCTATTGCTAGTCGAGATAGCAGCCCCGCGGACATTAGACGAATGGGAAATGCACGTTATTACCGCTTTAGAACCCCTAGTCCTCATGACCTCGTGTCAGTAGAGAAAAGATCCGATTGAAATCGGGGTCAATTCTTATCACTTTGTTAATTCAATACGATATACTTCCTCTTCGCACTTCCACTCATTCAAGACTACGAAATCGCACAACGGAATCGAGTTGGATGGGGAGACTTTCATCTCTAGAACACGCCATATGTGATCGATATGTGCCCCTCAAGGACCAGAACAGAGCTCTCGAGACTTTCATTTTCGAGCCGTTCGAAGATGAACCTCGGCCGTTAATGCTCGGGAATCGAGTCTTGAGTGGACCACCCTTGTCAGCGCAACATCATCCACGCGTATGTGTGTGATTGTGGCAACCGTTGAACCAAATGCCCATCCTTTTCAGTTGCCATTACTGTATAGTTAATTTCGATAGTGTAAACTTCTATCGAATGCCTTCGTCAAGCGTGAATCCAAATAAAAATGCAAAAATGCTAAAGGGCGTTACATTACGCCGTGTCCTTTTTCTGAATGCTGCAGGGAAAATGGCATCGATCCTACTCTTTCCATTCGGACAGCCAGAATAGCGATATTTTGCAATCAGAGCAATTGTGCTAAGGATTCTTTATCGATGTATCAGACGATAGAATGCAGGGGTACAACCGATCATGAGAGAGTTACTTCTCAAGGATATTGTGAAGAGAATGACGCTGCCCATCCCTTTCCGCGGGCCTTCTTCGCCGATTGGTAGACGACCTTCATGATGTTGCCTTTGGTCTTGTATGTTTTGTAAGAAGACACGGTGCCGCTCAGGCTAAAGAAGATGTAGATTAATTTTTGAATTATTTTCCTAGGTACAGTAAGAAAAATTAAGGCGAAGGACTAGAGCGCCATGAACATTTGTAATTTTCAGTTTCAGCACAAAAGTCCATTGCTCACTTCTCCTTCATAAAACGTGTTGAATGAAATATCTCACATGTTCATCGCAGTCGTGGCCGTGAGACCGTCATAAAGTTCCACAGTGGTGCTCGAGTCGGTTTCGAACCCGGAGAATTGCAGTACAACCTGCATTTCCAATGTTTTCAACTTTTCAAGCAATAAAATGCTTTTAAATGCATTGATTATTGCGAAAAAATATTACCACTTCGTTGTGAGGAGCAGCCAGAAGATACTCGCATTTTGTGTGGGAAGTCATGGCCACGGGGTAGCCCGGCGAGGAAAACTGATGATATAATAGTATAATTCCTTTTTTCATATACAAATTTATATCATACTGGTTAAATCTAGAGCTGCGCACTTTTGTGTTCATTTGTAAGTGATACAATAGCTTACCGATCCCTGGTCATTGAACAGCTGCATGTTTGGGCATGCCGGGGTGGGGGCGGCGTCTAAATTCAACATTACCATAGTTCGAAAATAGATTCCATAAAGTCGCCTTCTCTATACTCACTCGGCCTAACGCAGACGTAATTCACTGCGGTGCTGAGCTCCACATTCTCCCACTGTCCCGCTCCTCCGAGATCATTGTCCTTTAGGGACATCTGCACGCCATAGCCAAAGTATGCATTGGGGAAATCTGCAAAGTACAACATTCAGTAGAATATGAACCAATCAATCAATAGTCGTTCGCTTCGAAATAGGTTGCACCTAACAAAAACCGTTAGTTTAGTGAAAACTCACATTTGGCCCAGTTTGCATAGTCAAGGGCCGAGCCATCAGTGTACGAATAATTTTTGGTGTTTGAACCAGTCTGCAGTCCAATAAGCACGGATTGCGCGTCGGGCAGCGAGTCCTTGACGAGTTTCATCAGTCTGTTGTTGTCCTATAAAATCGTGTTATTAATCACTCACACCGAGAAAATGAGTAAAAATAGTTTTTAACATCTTTTTAAATTACACACACATAAAATGAGATTATTAATACTTTTATATTTATTTAAACAACAGCTTGGAATATCCGAGCGACAATGAAACGCGCATACCTCTGCACTGTGGATCGACATCAGATGCCCTCCTTCACTGACACAGTCAGCCTCGGCTTCGTTGAATATGGCCGAATCCATCTTGACCTGAGACGATGAAATTCGTTATTATAAGTGAAAACGTCGGCAGATATTTTTGGAAAATATTTTTGGGTGCGGCTCTTAAACCATATTCAGTTTTGAGTGCCGCAACTCTCTCAGATAATAATGCTGAACTAAATTCCCACCTGAATGCAGACATTGTTGTACGGCGTGTAGTCGTCACAGTAGTTGGGAAGCACAGTCACATTCGAAGCCGTGGTCGGAGTTGTAATTGTAGGGCCCATAGGGTCCCATGAACGAGCTAAAAATATTTGCTTTTAGAAATGATCATTCAAATTCAAAGGCCGTTTTAATTCAATTAGAGATAGTCTCACCTCCAGCAATAGTCCCGACGCAAAGAGAGACGAGGAGAAGCTTGAGAGCCATTCTGAATATGGAAATCATGCCGAAAAGGATTCAATCCGCGCTTGGGGTTAGGGAGGTACAGACACTGGGCTAAAACGCTGAAACGAGTGCGATGAAGGCGTGATCCAGGTCGCTTTATAAAGCCGTTATCTTAATGGCGTCAGACAGTGATTTCTGCAGAATTGAGACAATGACGCTTAATTCTGCAGTCGTTTTGACACTAGTGCACACATACAGTTGGGAAGAAGACAGACTAGGGTAGACAAGTGGAATTTCAACCTTGAGTCTCAATCTTCTCTATGCCATGGTCACTTATCAACGAAATATGATCGATGGAAGGAGAATCAGACGCATTGGGAACGTTTGTGACAATGGCGATTAATTCTGCAGTCAGTTTGACATACTGCACACATAGATAAGCATTTGGGAACGATCCAGACTCTTTTGTGTTATAGGCCGCCTTCTTACATGAGGGTGAAAGTTCAACACGTGGGCGAATAAACAATGGACGGATGACGTTCGTTGGGCGCAATCTCATTTAGATAATGAATGCATTGTCAGTGTCAACGGTCTTGAAAGTTTCAATACATGGGCGTACCATTAAGGCACGGCTCTATTCAGATGGCGACCGTAAAAATTGTGCAGCAGTGCCTATGCGAAAGAAAGCTAGATCCCAGAGAGGCTCGACAGTAAGAAATCCTTAACATCAGCATCATCAAACATACCAGGCTCGCTCTCACCTGATCATTATTTCGTGCAAGCAAACTTCGATATTAGTTATGTAAACTGAGTTGGATTTTTTAAAATCATGGCAAAAGTTCTGATAAACGTGGAAATAGCAGCGTGTGGAGGTCTATTCTTAGATAAGTTGTCTGTTATAGGGCAAAAATATCTCATTCGGCCTGCATCCCTACCGAGAAGGCCATTTGAATGTCAGGAATGACGAGTAATCCCAGCGGTCAGATCGGCACTATCGCACAAAAAGATAACAATCCAGAATACGTTTTGCAGAAATGACTAGGTAGTGCTCTCCATATATGTCAGCGAGGAATCACTGATAATGTGAAGAGTAGGTAGCAACTGACTAACCGCCATGTCAACCCTAGTTCAGGGGTTATCTTCAATATGAAAGTCGAAGGTTCAGAAGGTGGGCGTAATAGTCGCCAAAAGGCCATTTGCAATTCTGACAAAAGGACCGGAGAATCTGTGCGGGAGTGCCTATGGAGGACGTGTCGTCGTTTCGTGTAAAGTAAGCAAAGGTATTATGCAATAGGTTGAGCAGCCGTCTCTAGCGTGCGGTGACGACGCTAGGATTGAAACTAGACAGCAGGTAATCGAAAGAACCGAAGAATCGTTCGATTCGCATTAGCATCTGCCGATTCTTCGATTCTTTTCGATTCCCAGCAGTCTAACTGCATTCCTACCGGTCGTTAGTAACTCGTTACCGCTAAGAAATGAGTGTCGCTTCGTTAACAGAATCGAAGTGCCCACCCTACATTTCATGATTGCTGTCAGTCCTGCTGCAAGTCGCTTAATAGAAAACAAAGAGGAGACAAGAATACAATTGATCACAACTCATGACCAGACTTCGTTCTCTTTTGTTCCATGTGTACCAACTTGTCTCTTCGTTCATAAGTGATAGAATGGTATTGAATGAACTGCCCATTACACTCACACGCATCTTAATTAGTGTCTCTTTATCATAGAACAACCAAACTGATGAGTTATTTTACCAATTTAGAACCCCGATATCATTCCGTTGAACTTTTATTGCAACGAAGAGTAGCACAAGCTGCCCATGACATTGTGTCATTGTGCACTGCTAAGCTCGACTGTTCCCGGAGGACGAGGAAGAGATCAAGCGACCTGCGTAAGTCGTCTCCTTGGTGTGCGAAAATCAGCACTACCTTCTCATTGCTCCTCTCCTCTTTGTTGTAGCCCCAGAAGAACGAGAGGAAGAACTCAAAAAGTGGGAGTGAATCCAATTGAAGGTTTAATTGCCAGTTCCTTATCAGGGGTAACTCTGCCCACAACTTTCCGCCAGCGCAGACGAGATAAAAACAAGGAATAAAAGAGAGGCGGGTTAAGCACTCCTCAGTCTGTATCCTTTCCTCGTCATTCGTCGACAAGCCATGGGAAGAATAGCGTCCTACATCATATTCGCCTCACTTATCCTAGCAGGTTCGCTTTTTTGTTAAAAGTTTCAAAGAAAAATGTTCAGCCACTGCCAAGAAGTGTCCGCGGTACTTCAAGGAGTGGTATTCCACCGAGGACGCGAGCATTTGCGGATACTCTCAAGTTTCGTCCAATTGGGACGTATCCTATTCTCAAGCTCATTTGATATGCGCTTTAAAGGGAGGAAGTCTGCCTTCGATTCACAGTGAGCAGGTTAGCCTCTGCTTATCGTTCACGGAATTCTGTCAAACCAGTGGCTTCATTTGTGTATATTTACTCTTGTTTCAGGAGAACAGGGACCTGTGGAAGTCAGCCATTCACAGTACAGGACATCATTGGTTCTATCAGCAAGAGGGACAGTTCTGGATTGGATTGCATGGGTTCGGCCACCACAAGCCGACCAAATGGGAGGACGGAAGTCGTGTTGACTATACCTCTTACAGAGGTCAGTTAATATTTAGTCATTTTTTTATTTAGAGATCCAAGTTATGAAGTTCAGTTTTTGTAAACTATATACAGGAAAGAGTCCGCTGCTCGGTTATTACTTCTACGCAATGATGGACGGCAGAACTGCAATCAATGCACGGTGGAAATGGTTCGATGCCAAAACGAAGATGCGCACTCTCGTCTGCACATCTCGCATTCGCAGTAGGTTTTCGGGAGAAAACAGATAGATATTTAGCAGAGTATTTCGATGCATGTATGAAACAATTGTGCAGAGCCACCTACAACAACAACTAAACAGCCCACCACCACTTCTACTACCACTGTGAAGCCTACAAGAACAACGACAACTGCTAAGCCAACCACAGTGACTACAACTACTTCGAGTGCGTTCAGGCCTTTTCATTTCCCATAAGTAATGAATTGTTCAGGCACAATTCAACAGCCCGCAACGACTTCTACAACCATTCATAAGCCAACGACGACAACGACAACTGCGCAGCCTTCCACCACCGCAACAACGACCACAATAAGTTAGTGTAAGGGTTATTTCTATTCTGTGGGTGTCAAATCGACTAGTGGACTATCCGGATGGTGGCTACTGCCGGAATTAGAGTCACTGGGGCTGTTGACAAAACCGAAGCATGACATAGGGTTGGTGGTAGGAGGTTGGACGGGAGTCATGGCATAGGGTTGGTGGTAGCCCCAGTGACTCCAATTCCGGCAGTAGCCATCATCCGGATATGCAACACCGTCTTGATAAACCAGAAGCATGACATAGGGTTGGTTGTCGGGGTGGTAGAGGGAGTGCCGGCCACCCAACTCCGAACGTACACCCACCACCGCATATGCCACACCCAAGCGATAAGAACGAAGCATGACATAGGGTTGGTGGCCGGGGGTGGTAGAGGTATAATACTATCGAGGCATTATCGAAAAACAGTTTATTATTAATTCAGGAACCAATACGCCCGAGGGAACGACCACCGCTGCTTCCACACAAAGCCCCATCTCAACGGAGAAGTCGACTGTGAAGCCAGAACCTGAGACGCCTGTGCCAACGACCACCGCTGCTTC
>JACMIF010004366.1:0-12461 GCA_014805445.1 Diplogasteroides magnus | reverse complement strand
AGGAAGATATCCAGCGAAGGAGACTACCACGGATGCCATAAGCAGAGCATTTATGAAGTAGGAGATTGATGGGAATAGAGTCAAACGCCATAGAAAAATCAATAAACGCACAAGTTACATATTGCTTAGAATCGATTGCTTTATGCCATTCGGCGAGTGCAACAAGAAGGGCAGACGAGCATGAACGTTTGCTGCGAAAGCCATGCTGTGAAGGAGATGAAAGATTGTTTCTAATAAGATGTTCAGTGATAGCGGAGCAAGCAATTCTCTCAAAAACCTTAGAAGTTGCACAGGTTAAACTTATAGGGCGATAAGAAGAGGATGAATTTTTGGACCCTTTGCGTTTATATATGAGCTTGACAAATGCAGTTAGCCAAATAGTTGGACAAATACCGTGTAAAAGATACCTATTGTAGAGGATAGATAAGGGAATGGAAATAGTGCAAGCAGTGTTTTTAAGAAAAGCGTAGGGAATTCCGTCAGGAGAAGTGGAGTTTCGGTTTGGAAGGCGCTCGAGGGCCTTAGCAATACCACAAGGATTCATGTCAATGTAATCAATAGTTGAGGAATGGTGAAAAGAAAGGGGAGGGAGATTGGGAAAGGAAGATGAATTGTAAGTAACTATTCATTTCAATTTGTAGGAAGAAGACTCCAACGATGTGGAAGCCAATAAAGAACAGACTGTTTAGTCGGTGGTAATTATTTATTTCCTTTTCATATGGACATCAATTCAATTTATGCAGCTACAGCCAGTTACCAGCACTACAGTCATGAAATCAAGCCCAACTACAGCAGCACCGTAAATTGATCACTGCATGACTATTCTTTAGAGAAAATACAAATAATCCCATTTCTTGGCTTTCACCGTGACAAAACATTACAGGTCATCCACTCGTTTTCCCCGTTCTCGCCCAATAGTGCATCCGTTATATCCTACGTTACAGGAACAATGAAGCGTTTTCGCTTCTGAAACAAACACTCTGAGTGTTTCAAACTGTTTCAAACAGTTTCAAAGCCAGTACAGCGATATAAGAGCTAATATATCGCTTCTGTGTATTAGGATTTATGATTCGTATATTTATGAATTTTTAAAAGTGTAACAACAATTAAAATACTTTCTCGTTAAATAGTAAATTCACGATGGAAAATAAAATTGGCCTTGAAATTTGACGGGGGCTGTTGTCGAATTTCACGCACTGCTTCATTGAGTAATATTTCAAGGCCGATTTTATTTTCCACCATGAATTTACTATTTAACCAGAAAGTATTTTAATTGTTGTTGCACTTTTAAAAATTCATAAAAATACGAATCATAAATCCTAATACACAGAAGCGATATATTAGCTCTTATATCGCTGTACTGGCTTTGAAACTGTTTGAAACTGTTTGAAACACTCAGAGTGTTTCAGAAGCGAAAACGCTTCATTGTTCCTGTAACGCAGGATATATGTGTAGGAACCCGAAAATACTGGTTTTGTCAGAGCTTCACTTCCTGTTTCACGAATACATCGAAAAGGACTATCCCCATTTTTACATGTGATGCTTACGGTCCATATCTACGCCCCTGGTAATTGCGCGCAGCGCGAAGCGCTGCGCTGATTTGGTATTAACTGACCCCTACGCGCGCACCCCTTTTCGAGATCTCAGCTTCCAGAGGGAGTTGGAAGTCGAGTAACCAGTCAAAAAATAGCGCAGGAAATTAGCTTTCGAATGGTGGGTCTGCCATCCCGGTACGGAGCTTTAAACCGAGTTATGACCAAAAAGGTGGCCGATTTGCGATGCGTTCCGGTTACTCCATTTTTTGTAAGACAAAAAACCTCCACGCGGGGGCTGAAGACAGAAATAAAGGAAGTATCGTACTAGGGGTAGTTTTGC
This sequence comes from Diplogasteroides magnus, assembly GCA_014805445.1. Taxonomy (NCBI): domain Eukaryota; kingdom Metazoa; phylum Nematoda; class Chromadorea; order Rhabditida; family Diplogasteroididae; genus Diplogasteroides; species Diplogasteroides magnus. Next base: position 10,586 of record JACMIF010004366.1, on the reverse strand, counting down.
CTCCGCTCGCGATTAAGCCACACTTGCTGTTGACAAAATTTCGATCTAACATGTGAAAAGCCGAGATGAAGCTTCAGTTTGGCTTACAGCTATGATTTACGAAGGTTATAGGTAAAATTTGACCTTCCTATGGGATTCCGGACTTTTTGAGGCCATTTTTTAAACTCCGCGAGTAACGCAATTAATTGATTCATGGCGCTTTCTGTATTTTGCTCGTGCATATGACTTATTGAGAGCCATTAAGGTGCAATGAAGGTATATGTAGGGACCCTAAACGGGTTTATTCTTCAAAATGGTCCAATTGGGTCTAAATATATCATATATGCCATCGCGTCACAAAATCCGTTTCCATTCCATGATTACTGCTGTGTGGGCATGGACCAATTTCTCGAACATTTTCTCGCGAGCAACATGCGATAAACACATCATTGTTATTATACATGCCTCAACTTTCAGGCGGCGCCATCGGAAGATCCGACGACGAACAAAAAACAGACATGTCTTGACAGGAACGAAGAGGCAGAAAAAGTTGGACATTTTTATGCATTCAAATTTTTTGTGATTTTTAACTATTATAATAATATTATAAAAAAAGGGAAATAAGCCTTCTGTAGGCATCGCGAAATCGGTATTTGTTTTTGGGCATAATCTCCACTATTTTTTGGTTTCTTTGTCATAATCTAAACTATTTTTTGCCTTTTTTGTCATAATCTCCACTATTTTTGTCTTTGAAATGAAACATTATTCTGCATAATAGCCCCCTGTCCAAGTCGCTAACTATACAAGTATATAGTATAGTGCTCCACTTGAGCAACATAATATCTTGTGGTAGTCGTGGTGGCATTAGTGATATCGTTTTTTTTCAACCCATTGCTTAAATGTCGATACTACACATCTGTCAGAGATCCGATGAGCAAGATATACGAAAAAATTGCTCATTGACAACTTTTGCTCCACATTGATTCGTATCGCGTAGTTGTATGTGATTCAGAATTTTTGATGTATATTTCTGCTCAGCATTATACATCAGTGATCCCAGAATTCCTGAATGTGGGGAACTAAAAATATTTTTGGTACTTCTTTAGAACACTACCGCGATGCATGAACCCTTGCGTCGCGGTCCGCATCCACTTCACTTCATTTTCGATGTCCTGCCATCGGTCGAATCATTCTACCCTACCTAGCCATGCTATCTACAAAAATAGGAAAAGAACGGAAAAATGATATGCAAGAATTTGACATTCAAAAAAATAGGCAAATATTCATAAGTTATGATATTTTAAAAAGGGATTTGATGCTATAATCGAATGTGGTTTTCAAATCTATTGCTAATGCGCAAGTTCCACCCGAAAGATGATTGAGCAGAGTGATGTAGCTTTAGCAAACGGGCTGTTATTCTCTTTCGGATAAAAAGGCGATTTTTTTCAATTTTCAAAAACAATATTGCCTTGAAAAACTCTGTTGGGTGGGAAGTCTCTCACTGGGGCCTCAAAATGTTCATGACACGGCTCATGCATGAGCACAATTAGCTTGGTAGGAAAAATTCGCTACCTGATAAAACAGCAAGAGAAATTATCAGTGGTGTTCACTGCAACTTTGAACTTTGCAAGCCTACTGTTTGCTGTGTTGCAGGTATTGAGGCGCCAATATATGCGAACATGTTGGCCAAAGCTAGCCAACAACTATGCATTGCACAATTTGTGTCTAGCGTTCACTGAGGTTTTTCTGTATCGGAATAACAAAATCTTCGAAGACTTTCTTCACAACATAACACTTGTAGGATTGCACTGCAGCGGTTTGCAAATCGCTTACCTTCGAACTTCCATTTTCAAGAAACTCCTACCAAACGTGGCCCACATAATGACAACAAATAGCTGACCACAATGCAAAATACATACACCAACTGCCTAACACTTTTTTTGCATTTTCAAATTGATATTTTTTAAACTTACCGAAACTTTATTTACTACCTATTATTTGTTTTAACTTGCAGACACCCATCAGCCCAATGGACTTCGCAACAAAAAAGCAACAAAACGAACTGGAGCGTGATAAAGTGGGCATTTTATAATTTTTCAAGAATATTCCTGTTATATGTTATGAGTGCAGCTGCAGCACTTATTGAAATTTATAACGAATATATTTTCCTTTACTATGTCGACAACGCTGATTTCATTTTGCATGAAAATGCCTCATTGATTTTATAAGCCCTCAGGGAATGTTCATAATTTTCCAATTTTTAAGAGTTTTCATTGTTGTTAGGGGTGTCAACTGTGATGTTGCCAAACAAGTTTGGCATTGCAGTTCTGTACGCAAATTTTCGAGAAATTGCACTTAGGAAGTTTCAACGATTTTTCCTGTGAAAAGTGCCATTGGAGGTGGACATGGGACGAACTTTTTTGGAATGTGGATGTCGAAATCTATACACTGTAATTTTTTAGGTCAAAATTGTATCTGTTCTAAAGCGCTACACAGGTGAAGCAACGACCGGGTCATTTGCAAGAGCGTAAGGCAAATGATGTGCGCTGTGAAACAAATAGCTTCACTTGCGTCTTGTCCTTGCAAATATTCCGGTCTCCTAAAAGTCGTTACATCAGCTGCGTTGCGCCCTAGAGCAGAAACAATTTTGACCTCGAAAAATTACAGTGTATAGATTTCGGCATTGAGATTTTTAAAAAGTTGGTCCCAAATACGCCTCCAATGGCACTTTTCGCAGGAAAAATCGTTGGAACTTGCAAAATGCAATTTCTCGAAAATTTGCATAAAGAATTGCATTTGTAACTTGTTTGATATCATCACAGTTAACACCCCTAACAACCTGGCACACCATATTGGCATGAAAAACTCTCAAAAATTGGAAAACAAATAATATGCCCTGAGGGCTTATAAAATCAATGAGGCATTCTCAAACAAAATGAAGTGCGCCATCGTGATCAGCGTGGTTGATATGTCAAGAACAATTAATTCGTTGTAGATTTCAATAACAGCTGCAGCCACCCTTTACACATTTTGCTCCGATCTCTGAGAAGATCTGTGTTATCAACTAATAATGCACTCGTGGTGTGATCGTGTGTAAATGCCAGAAAGATTACGAAATGAATCGATATACGATATCATTACGATATTAGTACTTATGAATTGAAAATGATATCATATGCCATTATTAATCGCAGTGAAGGTTGTACAAATTTCAGCTCTTCAAACAGAAACGACAAGCCCGAGAGGCCGTCCTGAACATTGATGGACCATTCAATATGAGCTATGTACGTAAGCCAACAATGTGCAAGTGTCGTCTTTTACACTTTGCGTAAGATGCTTTTCGGACAGGAGATATATTTGACATCTGGCGATTTTGGCAACAATGCCAACAAGCAATAAACAATAAGTTCTTGTGCATGCTGTATCCCGAAACTCATGTATATGCATACGTTTATCGACCAGTATCTGAGCAGGGTACGAATGATCTTTGAGAAGCACTTCTCTCAAATTTAGTCGGACTACTTTTGAATATAACATGGGCATTTCTAATTTTTCACGAATCTCGAGGCACTCATTTTGACACACTCATATCTCAGCCATTTTTTCTCAAGTATAAATAGTTTTTGAACATTATACATTTTATCCCTGTCACTTGGGGATCTCGAAAAATAGGTCCTAAAATTATTTTTGTAGAGATTTGTGGCTAGATCCCAAGTACAGGGGTCAAATATATATAATGTTCAAAAACTATTTTTTCTTGAGTAAAATATGAGGGTTTCAAAATGAGTGCCACGAGATTCGTCAATCAGAAATACCCCTTTCACGCCGGTATTTTCCTATTTCAGGGTTCTAATATTGAACTCATCTCCTCTGACTCCAAGGACGTAAGTTCAATTCATATGGTATTATAAATCTCACAAGTTGGTTGAGGTCCAGTTCGATTATTTCTCTAATTAGCGAACGTTTAGCCTTTCAACTGAAATTGATTTTACAATCTTTGAACCGCAACCAAAATGTGTATGAGACACAACCTGCGAGAAGTGCAGTATCATTGGCACTATCCAAAAAATAGCCCCCATCTCAAACTTTTTGCCTAGCTAAGACCATGCTGTGTTAGAAAAAAGTACTTCCCAGTGTCTGAAAATGAATATGAAAAGTAGTGAAAATTGAGAAAGTTCGCACTCGGATGACCTAACTTTTTCGAAGTCGTTTGAAGCGTACAAAATAGTGATTCGTGATCACCTCGGAGAGAGAAATAACTTTCATGTCGGATCTGATACTTTTTCGAACACAGCGAGGTCGACTTGGTCAGGCAAAAAAGTTTGAGATGGGGTTATTCTTTTGCTAGTGCCTAGTAAAATATCGATCCATGCAAATAGTATCCTCATTTAGCACATGATTATACATATTCGCCGTCTGTTTAGGCCACCGACTTCTTCGAAGGATTTACGGCAGCCGTGAATTTCGAAAACAGGACTCTGCACAAAATTTCGATCCTTGTAAGATTTCGGAGGGCGGAAAAATCAATAATCTCAAAAATGCAGGCTGTAAACGAAAAAAATTCATCGATCAAATAAGCTCGGTCTTTCACAGAATATTGGTAACTTTTCCAGATACAGTATCGCAGCTACCAAGGCTTCTCAATCCATCCGAGTAGCTTCAATCTGCATCCAATGGTAATTGTAGTGTTGTTCACGTGAATTGAATGACTCAATCCACAGATCGTGCGAGAATGAATCATCCATGCATTATTCTCTTTCGATAATATAATTAACAGACGAAAGAATCATTCCTCTGCCATTTTTTCCTTGCATTTGCACACCGCAAAGGCGCTTCGCTACAGCAGATCGTGTTCGGCATCATAAGTAGGGACCGCAAGTTCAATTCGACTGGCGAATGATGTCTTTAGTATTAAAAAAATAGTCTAACGATAAGGGAAGAAACACGCAACCAAAATTTCGGTTCACACTGGAAAATGTCAAGGGCGTTGGGGCTCATTATGGAGCGCAAACCACGCTTAACAAATTGCAGAACACTGGTACCGATCGCAGGCAGGAGCATGTACGATGTTTCTACAAAGCAAAGTCCTTCAAGTTCATCAAGCAAATGTTGAAGTCTGTCGTCGTTCACGTGCATCAGATTGAAAAAGAGGTCATATTCATGGCCTATGTGTGCGGCATTGAACTGAAACCGTAGGCGCATGCCATCGGGTTCATTTTTGCTATAGTATGTTCCGTTTCGTGCATGGTTTTCTGTGTACACAACGTTCCTGCAGGCCATTTCCGACATTGTGGAAGTTAATTGGCCCGAAAACGACGATCCACCACCCAAGGTTGTTGTGAACTCCTGCATTGCACTCTCTATTCAGCCTATATGTATAAAAAAATTTTTAAGTCTCATATTTTTGCACCATACTACAGATTTTGAATCTCTATTAAATATCTCAGTAAAAGGCAATTCTTCAGCCGCAAGCCGAGCTGCTGTACAACGACGAGGAACCTCAGACGGTAAATAATATTCACTGAATATCTCAATCTCTGGCGAATCTCCGTTAGGGTTCCCTCGTCGAATAATCGGCATTAAAAAGCGGTTAAGAAGGCCAACTGCGCCGCCGGCACAATATCCTCGGCCTTCTAAAAATGCTCAGTTAAAATATGATGCCCACATTTTCAACCCTTTCCCGAGGCGAAACCAATCACGCTTCGCTTCATGGTTTAGTATTAATTTAGCTGTCACATGAATTACTTTGACAATCTTCATAGGAAACAGAGGCGCATAGTGGTTTTGAGAAATGCTTCAGAACAGTAGCAAAGGAAACTGAGACGCAACATCTGAAGCTTTTTCATTGTTAATAATTAAGTAAAACTTTCGTTGTAGGTCTCCGTGAAGCAGCCGGAATCCGTGAAGCAGACTGAGCCTGAGGCAGACAAACCCCCGAAGGTAGGACTCTTTTTTATAACAGCTTCACAACCGCTTTGCGTCGTGAACCCAAGTGTAGCTGTCCTTAAACACAATTTCTCCTTTCTAAAACACGAAGAAGGGAGAAGAGAAGGACCAAAAGGTGAATAAGCGAGTTGTAAATGCGGCAATGCAGTTTGTATGATACACCATGCCATAGTTTTCGGTTTGCGTTTCTTGCACGAATGTTCAATATAGGGCGATGTTGATTGTAAAACGGATCGAATATTAGATATGTTTCAGTCCTCCAAGGATCCCTCCAAGGAGAAGAAGAAGAGGGAAAAGGAGAAGAAGAAGAGGGAAAAGGAGAAGAAGAAGAGTGACAAGGAGAAGAAAAAGTGTGATAAGGAAAAGGTCGACAAGTCCTTCGAAGGCGTTAGTTATTTTTCGCAATTGATCTTTGCCTTGTCCCTTTTGTTCGATGTTCATTAGCAATCGATAATCATAATGAACGTGTATAAAATCTAAATGAAATTCTTTAGTGGCTAGAGCAGTTCCCTGCATCGAATACAAAGGGCAATGTGCCTCATAAACCCGACAAGGTTGGTCTATTGCTAGAACAGCGTCGGGGCAGATTTAGCATCGTTCGGCTCGCGTTATAATAAAAAAAATGTAATATAGGTCCCTTGTGGATGCGCAATTCGAGCAAAGCGCGATCAGACTGCCGCTCAGATTTCTCTGCACTCTCTCAAAAAGCAGTGATCTCTCTCTCTCATAGACCTCGTGTTATGTTTAAAGTTGAATGATGCGCGTAGTGATTTTGAGAAATGCTTCAGAACAGTGGCAAAGGAAACTGCGACGCGTCATCTGAAACTGTTTTATTGTTAATAATTAAGTAAAACTTTCGTTGTAGGTCTCGGCGAAATGTGTGAAGCAGGCGGAGCCTGAGGCAAACAAACCTCCTAAGGTAGTTACTCTTGTTAGAACAGCTACACAACCTCTTTGCGTCGTGAACCCACGTGTAGCTGTTCTTAAGCCCAATTTCTCCTTTCTAAAACAACAATCGTTCGCCGGCAGACTACGTGACTAAATTATCGGGATATTTCATCTTTGCAAGATAGATATGTGTTAATAATTACATGAGCTCGTACCTACCGCAATATTCTTCTGATCAATGATCACCGTAACCGGCTGCTTTCTTTGCAGAAGCTACTGGCAGAAGGTCTACTGCCCCACAAGAAGGAGGCTACTGTAGGCACGGAGAAGATGGGTGACGAAAAGGCGAGTTGATACACATCATTATGCCATCACAGCTAGGACCCTTATTATGTGCGCGAAAAAATGACAAACGACGGGCAAAATTCTCAACTTGAACTTGACTTAAAATGACGCATACGTGGTCACTACTGGAGGCGCCATTCGATCAAAGCGCGATCAGACTGCCGCTCAGATTTCTCTGCTCTCTCTCTCTCTCTCAAAAAGCAGTGCTGTGTCGCCACCGTCTAGTCGGCAGCACACCGATAGCCTGATCGCGCTTGAGAACTTTGAGAGATCCCCCGCGTGTAGTAAGCGTGACCATTAGGGACCGTCTAAAGCACCTCGATAGCACAGGAATGTACTTCGAGGTGCTATCGAGGTGCTTTAGACGGTCCCTAGTGTCCATACATTTGAAACGGCAGTTGTCAGTATCTTCCCTAATTCCAAGGCGTTCAAATCTGCGTCAAGTACAATATTGCATTTGACCAATTGTTTCAATAGTAATTAGATATTGTGCGATGCGATCTCTTTGTTCAAGCACGGTTTTTTCAGAAACCAGCGACCTCGCCGGCAAAGGAGGCGCCCAAGGCACAGCCATCTAAGAGCTCTGACATGAAGTCGGACAAAACACAGACTTCGCAGGTATAATTCACGAATTCATGGCTGATATTGCTAGAGAACAGTCCCGTTTGTGGAAAACAATTTTTGTTGTTTGCAGAAGGACGAGCCGAAATGATGCCACAACGTGGATGATCATCTCTTCCTTCAATATTGATTTCTATCGTCATCCCCAAGGATTCCCTTCCCACAACATTCCGGCCCTGACCCCACCCTCAATTTTGCTACGCACCCCTCTTGAATTGCGCTTCCCCTTGTCCTGTGAAATGTTTTTCAATTCTTACTCGTAAAGACGTAGATGTTTGTGTTCTTTTTTGCATGCAAAAATTATATTGTATGCACAGGCAACGGCCATTTCATGTCTCATGATAAAGTGAGCCCGACTCAACAGAATCTGTTGTTAATTAACAGAAACTAACAGAAATTAACAGATGCCTTGTAATGGATATTGCGCAGCTCGAAAGGGATACCCAAAGTATTAAATATAAAATATTCAATGAATTCGACTGAAGATAAGGCACTGAATCTGCTGACTTTGATACCAAATTCCGCCATCACAATCACTTGCGCCAGTGAAATAGATAGACACAGCAAAACTGTTTATTATCTTATCAAGTGTTTCATCTAGGGTGTCGCAAATTGGACTAAATTTACAGCCGGTCAAAATTTGCATCATTTCTATGTCTGTGTCTATAATCGCCCGGTCGTGTTTTCAGCTTGAATGGTATAATTCACGAATTCATGGCTGATACTAGTCATGACGGCTGTCAATATACTCCCATTAGCGACACCGTAGTTTCATCGCTCTTGATCCAAACGTGCACGGTAGGGTTTCCAAAGCGGCAGTAAAGTGCATTTCTCATTCGTTTAATCTCCGTGGAGCGCTTGTCTCTGTGTGTCGATAGAAAACCGCTCCGCGGATATCAGACGAATGGGAAATGGTCTTTACTACCGATTTAGAAACCATATTACATGGCTTTCGTTTCAAGATCGCGTGAATGAATTGATTTCAAGTTGCACCATTGTGGCGCAAATGTCCCTGGAGCCGCCGTCTTTCTTCGCTAAATGTCCTCATCTTCCACCGTGTCCCTCGCTTACCATCTGTCGCATTCCCTTGATCACTCACTCTCCCAGTGAGCTCTCATTGATTTCCATGTTCCCTCTCCCATCTTCCTCCGCCTCTAATGCCCTGTGCACTCCATCCGATAGCCGTACTATTTACTAGGATTTCCAATTCGGGAGTAGAGTGCATTCGTCTGTTGTCTGATTCATGAGGAGTGGTTGTCTGTTGCTTGAATTAAGACAGCCGCCCCTCGTGAATCAGACAACAGACGAATGCACTCTACTCCCGAATTAGAAACCCTACTATTTACCTCATCTCTCCCGTTCCCTCTCCTCCTCGCAATGAATATGAGTAACACCGTCTCATACCGCTCTCTTTGATCTAGTCTCTTTCTTCTCCCTGCCCCTCTCCTTCTCCCTCTCCTCTGCTCCTCAATCTCTAAACACAATACCGTCTAATACCACAACCACCGGCTGTTGTACGGTCATGCATTGGGAGTACAAAGGGACCGCCGCCATGCTGTTGCGCACTGGTTCATTGCTTATTATACACGTGAAACTTAGATTTTTCACTCTCACCAGTTGCCCGAGACAACAAAGACAGCTCCACTAGGGTTTCTAAATCCATAGTAAAGTGCAATTGTCAATCGTCTGTTCTCCGCGGAGCGGTCGTCTCTACGAGCGATAGAAAACCGCTCCGAGTGGGTTAGACGAATGAGGAATGCACTTTACTATTGATTTAGAAACCCTAAGCTGAACCAAGCTGCTAGAGACCCCAAAATGAGGAGGAATCGATTCCAAACGTGCATTCTTTCCAACTTTGGAGGCTATTGTCTCTAGCAGCTGACGTGAGAGGAACAACCGCTCGGAATGAATTTGAGAAAATAATACATCGTGGGAATCGACTATGCCGCAGGCCCTCTACGTATTGCTCAGCGAGTGTCATCAGTCGATGTGTAGGAGTCTGGTTTGCGAAAAGAATACATTGTATAGATATTGATTCTATGGTCAGTCCATTTCAAATAGGTAATGGTCGCTTTTTTTGAGAAATATTCCCCATTTTGCAGCTACGCATAAACAACACCGGAGATGAAGTATCGCCCATTGTCGGTTGGAAAGCATGACAGCACGGGAAGATGCATCCCTAGTCCCATAATGCTTGAAGCAGCAGAGATTTTCGGAATGTGAGGATCAATCGGCGGTTGTTAGAAGCCAGAATTTGGAGCTATTATTGTGGAAAACGAACTTGATGTACCGAGTACACACACTCCATCTGGCTGACGACTGTGCACTCTCAAATCTGCGTGCTATTTCGTCGTATCTCTGACCATTCCGCCATGATTTTGAATAGATTTCACACTCAACATAGAGATGTTGACTTTCAATTCCGTTTACCACAATAATAATAGTCGCCCCTCTTATTCCTGCCAAAACTCCAATCTCTTCCTAATTCTGGTAGACAGATGTAATGGTACTGGAGCTAATGAGAACAGGTGATTATTACCCTTCTTGCCAATCTGCACCGTTGCTTCAATGAACCCGACTATTTGACTTTGTATTAGGGTTGGCAGGATGATTATTATTATGGAAAACGGAACTGACAAATTCCATGTCTCCAGTTCATTATCCGAATTTAATAAGGACTCTTGAAACATATCTGAATGTCAATGTGACCATAATGTTTTCATCTATATTTCGGTTGGAACATGTTCAAATGTGTCCAAAATGATTTTAAAAATCAATTTTAATTAGTTTACTTCGAAATAATTTGA
>JACMIF010004364.1:0-12466 GCA_014805445.1 Diplogasteroides magnus | reverse complement strand
AGAAACTGTGCAAAGGTTTGGCCTGGGAGGTCCACTCTTATAGAAGATGTCTGTTAAAAACGTCATTATTTGAGGTACTTTGCCACGATAACTTTTTTTGAAAAAAATATATTATGTGCAGTTTTTAACGCTCTTTAACATATGTTGAAACTGGAGGGGGTTTTTTGTTAAAATTTTTTTATGATTTTTAAAATGAAATCGAAGTGGTGTTTCATACCTTTTTTGAAATTTTCGTGAGATGCCACTATGCCCATTTGAACGAGCGCCCCCGAAAACCTATAATCCGAATCTAATCTCCCCCGTATATGTCATAGAACTCGCGAGAAAAAATCGAAAACTTTCGTCATAGCCAAACTTCGAAAATTCATAAAAAATCGAATAAGCATTTTCATGAGCTATCACCCCCCTAACGTTACTCGCCCAGGTATGTAGTATTTTTTAAAAATACAAAAGATATAGGTTAGAAAAAAGGTGTACCAGGTACTGTACGATTAGTACGTGACCGGCCTGATATGATGAGCACCTTTCTTGTCATTTGATCTATAGATAGCTGCTCCCAGTTTTGTTCCGATCATGCTCCGTTTACACATTTCTGATGGGGGACCGGAACGCGGCAACGTTGCAAATCCAATGTACGGAGACCACACAGTGAAGGAGGTCTCCAGTATCTCGATTACTTCAACCATGCATTTCAAATGCTAAAACGTTCATAATTGTGGTTCACAGATAGAAACTGACACCAATTTCCCCCTATTGTTGATGGTGACAGAAACAGGAACGTCCTCAAGTTCTTCCAGGAATTTGCGTATTTTCCATTGACCATCTACGTCCCTCAGCAAGATGCGAACGAACATGCCCATGGCGAGTGGGAAGTTTAGTCCCTTGAAGTTAGAATAGATAACAAATTCTCCATATTCACGAGAAGATATGAAGATTACTGTATCTTTCACGAACGTCACGATTTCCTGTAAAAAGTCTATCTAAACGCATTTAACAATAGTTGCATTCATTCATGTGATTACTTACAATGTCTTTGACATCCTCAGGTGAGTTGCTGTCGATCGGGACACTGAAACGACTCTGCAAGAACATGCTCCCATTTCATTCATTCATATTCATTCTCACTATATTGTTTCCATTGTTTTCTATGTAGACTCGTGCGAATGGTGACCCGTTCGATCCAATCTCTTGCCATCTTCTTTCCAGAATATCCTTCACGATCCATTTGGAAGGGTACGAAGCTATAGTACCGACTAGTTGTAACGGAATTCATAATTGGCAAACCTTTCATTGACAACGGCCCATACCTCACCACTTTGATGCGCAGCTGCTCACCGTATTGCAAGTCATTCCTACAAAACACTGATTAGTACAGTAACCGTTGATGTGCAACCATTCATCGAACAGGCACGTGACCATTCCTAGCTGCTCCGTCCATATAGCATAACAATCGTCGCGACGTTCCTCTACTCTTCCGTTTAAAAATACCTGATATAGCATAATAATAATAATGTTTTTGGTTATTCTACTCACATGCATAGGACGACTATTTGAGATTATAACATCTGACCACTGACAATTTGTGTCAATAATCTCGTTGACCTTCAATGCCACTCTACGGTCACCGTACATTTGCTCGAAACTGTAATGTGAAGTCAAATCTTGTACTCGTCCATGAAACTCACGACAGTCTTGCTCTTAGGAGAGAGCCTACTTCAAATCCTCTTCCTCCGTGAACCTCACTGTACATTGCACCTTCTCCACTGGACGACGCAGTGAACATGATGTCCCTCTTCTGGTCTATTCCAACTACTAACACCTGAGATTACAGTACATACAATGATAAAATAGACGGCTTACAGTTTCTTCCATTATGTCCTCATAATCACTCTTTCCATTATCGTGTTCATTGCGACTGTCTCTGCGGTAGGATCTGGGTTGACGTGACTGAAAGAAGAATCATGAGTAATACTGAGTTTGTTATTAACCATGAACATCTCAGCTTATATTCAATTCAATTCAATTCATTTATCATGTCAACGCGGGGCGTGATGATTGAGGGCTGTCTTCCAGTCTTCATCAGACATATTCCACCAGTGCGCTCCGAACATTCTCTTCAGATCATCCCTCCATCGCGAATGAGGTTGGCCTTGTCGTCTCCGAGATGCAAAGTTGTAGGGGATCCAGGTTGTTAATGCACGCGCCCATCGGTCTCCATCCATTTTGCGTACTTTTTCCGCCCATTTGCATTTCCTTCGCGTTGCTTCACTATTCCAATCGCGTAGTCCGGTCGCATTCCTCATTCTCAGCTTATATAGCTACTTCCAAACAATTTTCTTTTGAGAATGATCTGACACGGCTTGCATTTTAGTTACATCACCGAAGTGACACAGTTTGTGGATTACTGTAAATGTGTCAGCAGCAGAGACCTATCGTCATTGCTATAGCCAACTTCTGCTATAAGGTGGTTATTAATATCGAGGACAGAAACTATCTTCATTTGAAAGAGAGATAGACAGATACTAGAACTGTCACACACAATATACGACACAACCTATTATGCATCATAACTGAACTGTTGCTCTAGTCTATATATCTCCCAGTTGAAACATATTTCACATCGGCGAATGAGAGAGCTGGGTGGAATCCGTGTGATTCGTGTACTAGAAATAACAGTTTGGTTAGGATGCATAATAATAAATATGTGTGTTATCTACAATTTCATAACTCTGTTTCTGTTCCCTTCTTCCCCTTCAGTAAGCAAAACCCTTTCATACCTCTAATGAAGAACTAGCGCAGTCCATACTTTGACAACAGCCTGCGTTGGAGTCTAATTACTACCTGAATAATAATTAACTTCCCAAAGTTTTGGAAGATCACATTCATCAAGTATTCAACAGCAAGGCAACTGCTTTCGTAAAAATACGTAATTTTCTTGAAGAACTTGTTTATCAGGTTATTTGGGCTAGCGAATTATAAAGATGAACAATAGATCATAGAGCAGAGGAAGTATAAAAGAAGCGGGCAGGAACATAACGGAAGCAGTCAGAGTTCAAATAAGTAACATAATCAATACCTATCATGGACAATCGTTGATTGTGTTGACAAGAAAACAATGCTAGATATCGAACATCAAGACAAAAATAGGCATCATTGCTTGAAAAGATGAGTCACTTGAGTTGAGACCCAAAGGATTACTGCATCATAAGAAGTTGTGACGTATAGAAATAGGTTTTGCATAATAGGTTGTGACGTATAGAAGACAACTAAAAACGGAGTAATACCTTTTACGCACAGACACTTGCGCACAATCCATTACTCTTCCAGCTTTCATTTTTAAGGATTTGCTACCAACAGAAAATTTGTTCGTCTCGTCGAAACATGCAACTTTACTGTTATTTGCGAATCATGTAAATGAAAACTGGAAGAGATAAAGTTTGTTGCGCGCAAATGGGTTGATCCCCTAAAAACAGAATCAACGAACACAACATCACGTTTCAAAATGAACGACATTAACATTGTAAATGTCAATATCGTGAACAATCGGGTGATGAAAAAGGGGGTTTAATACAACTCAAACTTTCCTCTTGCCTCCAGCAGAGTCTTCTTTGTCCAGAAGTTCTATCAGCGTCATGATCTTGTCGAAGGCGAGTGCATCAGCGAATCTGAAAGAAGAAGACGATCATCAAGAGAAACATACTTTGTACTAGAGGGACTTAGTCCTCATAAACACGTAAGAAATCACTCAAACGTAACTTACGCAACGGCACTTCTGAAGCCTCTGTCATTCATTGCCTGCCTTAAGAAACGAACAACGCGCATCTTTTCTTCCTGAAGCACACCATCTATCATCTACTGGGTTTGGTTGAAATACTCACCTCGGCATATGCTCTTTCCTTTGGCGGTAAGATCACATTGGACGAGTAGTTCGAATGAAGATGTCGCTGATTGAGGTCCTGAAATGAATACCCAGATAGTCGGGTTTCTAAAACGGTAGTAAAGTGCATTTTTAGTGATCCGTCTGATCTCCGCAGAGCTGTCGTCTCTACAATCGATAGACAACCGCTCCGAGCGGATTAGACGAATGACAAATGCACTTTAGTAGTGAATAAAACACTACCAGTTAAGAGAAGATCTTAGCCATATAAAAAGATTCACCTCGAACCCCTGTGAGTTCATGACGATCGTCGATCGTCAATCGTCGAGAAGACTGAGAAAAATCTGAAATTCATTTCATTATTCATTCTGTAAGGAGCATGTGACGAGGAGTAAGAAAAGGGAATGATGGTTAGTGAGGCACTTGCACACTTTTTCAATCTAAAGAAAAATGACGTTGATTGACAGATGACTTCGGTGTGAACAGATAAGCGAAGCACGCGGCTTTCATACGAAATATAATGTAACGAGACATCTAAGAGAGAGAGAGAGCCTATGCTACGAAATGAAGGAGGAATAGGGTTGTATACCTCTTCCCGACCATTTCCTAAGCTATGCTCGTGGGGGAATACTGACCCCAGTAGGATTTCGAAAACGGTAGAAAAGTGAAATTATCATTCGTCCAATTTCCGAGGAGCAGTTGTCTATGGGAACAATAGACAACCGCTCCGAGTGGATTAGGCCAATGGCAAATGCACTTTACCACCGTTTTAGAAACCCTTGACACTGGTCTATTCGCAAGGAATCACACTAAACGGCGGGGAGAAGCAACATTGAGCGAGTGGATGACCTTTTTGCATTGTGTTCTCATTGACGCAGAAACGAGTGCTGTGAGTCACGCGGTTCCTTCCACCCAACACACAGAAAACATACCGCCAATTCCCTCGCCCATTCAGTTTGAAACTGCCAATATTTCTGCCATATATGATAACTTTTTTTTTAAATGACGTGTTATTTTTCAATGTGAACTCTCAGAGAATCAATATCGCACACAGAAAAACTGCTCCTTTTCAGCAAAATATCCGTAAATTTGGATCCAACTGATATTATTTGACGCTGCGCGGCAGACATTATCAGTTGGGGTTAAATGTTTCTGTGTACGTGATGTAAAAGAGAAGGTACAAGGAAGTCCTTGGATGAAGCAAACATATTTCGATGCAGAGTAAACAAGAATCTGACAGGAATGCTTTATATGGCAGTGTTAATAATATATTCTTATTGTACTTGTTTGACAAGAAACTGGACATGATCATGATCTCTTGCATAATCGGCACCAATAGTAGACATGGAATACTTCGTATGGAAAGGAAACACCTTCGGGGTTGACTATCAATATGATATATTGTACTTTGAACCTATACAATTAAGGAATCTACTGCATTTGGTTAAAATAATTGGTGATTGTGAATGCTTTGTCCTCTCCCAGCACATCGACCAGCGCCCTTCTCAAGTCAGCATCGTCCATGAGACCTGAACTCATCTCGCTCCCTTCTGGCTACAGTACCCACTATGATTGGACGATTGATTGACTAAATCTACTTTGTCGTCCTTCTCCGATGAGAGACTACCACACGACGTTAGGGGTAACGAATGCACTCACTAAGTCAATCACCATCCGATTGTAACCACTCACCATGACTCTGCACAACTCGTAGCAGTTGATCAGCCGCCGAGGGCTCGGGTGTTCCTCGGCTGTTACTGTTGTTTCGGACACTCCCACTGTCTCTACTTTGTCTATCCACATTCTCTTCATACTCTTCATCTTCATCATCGAGGATGAAACGGGATCGGACTCCTGAATCGATCTCTCAGCCCAAAATAAACTATATTCGCAAACCATTTGGATTGCGTGGAGCAGGACGAGGAGCAGGGACTGATCTTTCATAGTCGACCTCCTCTCTTCTTCTCTCAACGGGAGGTGGAGACGAAGTATAGTTTCGTCCTGAATTGACCTCTGACTACTTCAACTTCATCTACAGTCACAAACCATTGCGTGGGCCAGGAGGAAGAGCATGGATTGTTCTTCCATAATCGACCTCTTCACTTCTTCTTTCAACCGGTGGTGGTGACGAATTGTGGTTTCTTCTTGGATGGCAATTCACTCTTTCATTCACGTTTCTTCTCCTTCTACGGTCCAGCTGAAAGGCCGTGTTGCTATGATGAACCTCTATAATGTCTCTCACCAGGGCAACGATGCACCATTTGTAACTGCCTTCCAATTTTCTCTTCTCGATATTCACTGGAAACTCATCTTCAAGTGTTGCGTTGCGTGGAATGTGACCGCTAAAAGTACAGAATAGAGCTGTTAGATCGACCGATGACTAACCGAGGATCTTTCACGCTTCCCAAGTACTTGCTCCATACTTCTTGCTCTCCTTGCACCTTCTCCACTACCGTCTTCACAACGGAATGAGAGTTCCGATCGGTCACAATGCAATCATCAGGACCTCAATCTTACTATTGCACAATGAACTGAATAATGAACCATACCATCGCATCTTTTCCACTCTTCACATTCCAGCCTTCCGTCATTCTGCTTACGGAATGTGCCTGAGAAATGAGTATAGTGATAGCTACTAGCTAGGGTTTACAAATCGGTGGTAAAGTGCATTTCTCTTTCGTCTAATGATCGTGGAGCGGATATCTCTGAGTTAGATATGATTCAATCTCTCCGAGTGGATTGGACGAATGAAAAATGCACTTTACTCCGATTTAGAACGTCTTTCACTGACCAATGATGAACTCGCCGATTCCTGGTGCTTCTCCCTGCTTCTGCCTAACAATCGACTGTTCTCTCGTATCCACAATCCAAAGATACGTTGCAAATTCCGAGAATGTCTCCACGAATGCTATCTGTACGTGAGAACTGTGCTTAATATTGTGTGCAGTTTGTAAGTAAATTCGGTTTTGTTTCAACTGATTTTATTTCGGGAAAGATATAACATTCGTGAAACATAACCGAGTTTGCATACTGACTGCTATCCCCAGTAGATATGAAGAAAATCCAACTAACGTGTTCATTCTCAGCGAGGTTCATAGAGGAGAAGGCATTGGCAAGAGAATCTGCAACTGATCCTTCTGCATTCTGGTTCAACGATTCGTTTTCATACCTGAAATGCCCGTTATTGTAGAGTAAAACAAAAATAGTATCTTACTCTCGAACCCTTCTCACTTCTTCCTCATCCGACTCTTTCACTCCTCGAACTCTCCTGAAAAAAACGCTTTCGCAATGAACTAACGGGGCAAAATTTACCATGAAGACGACTCGAACGAAAGACCAGGTTTAAGAAGACGATCAAGGAGATCCAAGTGACTGAAATACGAAATACCCGCGAAAATGCCTTGGTAGATCAAAAGATCAAATTCACCTTCCATCTTGATATTGAAATGTCATATTATGATCGTCTGCGATTTCTCCGATATCTCTGTGCTTGAGGGAGAAACATCCGTTACTGATAAAAGAGCGAGTGTTATCACTGATGGGAAAACAGGGAATCACTATCTGAAAAAGGAATCTATTCTTAGATTGACAAAACAACGTTCACCTCAATCTGTCCTCTGTTCACTTTTGTTTCGAACAACGGACGGTATTCAGTGTACGAATTAATGCGGAACCGCCTTTTTTCTCTTCCTTCAAATATACGTCGAGCGTTGTCGGAACTTGGAAAAGGGGATATAATATATTGGTTGATGAACAGAGACGTACCCAATTTGCATGAGAATCCAATCGCCCTTCTTGAGATCTGTTCCATTGTAGCGTCCCACTCCATCCAGTCCAGGAATAGCATCGGGAGTCCAAGCAAAGAATGTCGTGGGATCATTTGGTGACTGAAAGGAAGTTGTTAACTATCTGTAAAGCGAGGTGGAACTCACAAACGCCGTCACAATTCCCACTTTATGCACGCAACTATTGCCGCCACTCGAGAATGCGGTCATTATTTGACGCTGAAAATGTTCCGCTTGGTGATGATCATATGATAGAGTAAAAAAAGTTCTCCCACATTTAGACTTAAAAAGGGAATTTCTACTAATGCGCAAGTGAAGGTTTCCAGCAGTTCCAGGAACAAAATTCAACGAATTTCGTTCCTGAACAATTTGATAGTTTAACGCGAAGTGCTAGAACATAATAATTCGTTTATATAATAAATCAGACTGGTATTTTAGGAAATGAACATTGTTGAAACATTTCGCGTGATGAACGCCTCAGAAGCGCAAAATTACGGCCTAAGAATAAACGTAATACTATTAGGCCGAATAAAAACCAGAAAATAATAAAATAATGGTTTTTACAAATTTCTTGAATACAGATCAATTATTCATAGAAGCAGTTACTTATGGCGTAGGTAGAAAAAAAATTCAATCATAAATAAATAAAAGTAAAAGGCCGAGACCTAATAATTTTAGCGTTGTTACAACGTAGTGGTAAAAGCCGAAAAGTGTACTGGAAAAATATGGCAGGTTACGAACGAAAAATGACATAGCGACGTCATATGCCGTCGCGATTGATTTTTTATGACTTCATAATATTCGCATCACTTCAAATAGGTCAAGAGAGGAAGAAAGAGAGGAATAGACTGCGTTGACCTCGCCGTAAACGGTTTGATTTTCTTTTCTGTCTCAAGTGATTCGAGAAATGTAATAATTAAATAGTACTCAATTGTATCGGGGCTCAAAAACGGTAAATTTGTCGTCATTCTTCTCCGCCGCGCTGTTGTCTATGAGGGAATGAGACAACAGCGCGGCGGAGAAGAATGACGACAAATTAGCTGTTGTTGAACCCCAGGTGTCGCAGCCGTCCATAATTTGTTATCAATAACAAAATTAGCAATAAACATAATACACGTGCGACGCCATGTTTATGAATTTTCTTCCTTAATCTAGTTCATATTTTTAGAAATGAAAGAAGAGGAGAATCCTTGTGCAGAAGTCATAAAGCAAGAGGATATTGGGCTCATTGCGAGCAGTTCATCAGCAGGAAAAGTATATACCGGAACCTCTTCACGGAAAGAGTTCATCATTCAAACATTGCACTCCAAATCATTTCATTGTCCGCTATGTCATGCACCTCGAACGGTAAGTTATCAATAATTCCGATGGTAGAAACAAGAAAAGAATTGGACATTGGAATTGCATGAACTGAATATAGTACCTATCAGAGTTTCGAAATATAGTACAATTATCATTTGTCTATTCCACTCGGAGTGGTTGTCTATGAGAGAGGCCACCACTCAACGGAGATTAGACGAATGATAAATGCACTTTCTCGTATGAAATTACGGTTTTAGAAACCCTAATACTTACATTACAGCAACCGCTGCCAATGAAGATGCTAGAAAAACATCTACAATGGCATAAAACCATTCTCCCGTTCTTCGCGTGCAAGTAAGTCTTTTAAAAGTGCTTAACGTTAAGACGATGTCACTCAGAAGTTGCAAGATAGCATTCAAAACGCTGGATGAGTTGGCGAATCACGTGACCCGAGAAATGGTATGGCATACTTTATATACTAGAACTTTTAAAAAATGAATAGGGATACCTTAGATGATGAAAGACATGAGACATGAACCAACTTTACTGTGCAGTTGTAGAATTATACCATTTTACGTGACACGATATACAACTTGATAAAAAAAGGCTATATTTTCGCAGAATCCCCGTTGCTGCTATCTAGTATCTATTCTGTCAGTCAACGAAGCCATGAATGCTAAATTATCAAAAGAACTTCAACAGGTTAGTATTTTTATGTGTTTGCATAATGAGCAAGTATGCATATCTCAACCGTTACAACGGTAATAGCGGATTTATGACCATGAATTGTGCAATAATTATTGTTCAGACTTCTTGCTCGAAGAAGCGGTTCGAAGTGCGGGAAATGCCTGAGCCAACTAAGAAGGAACGAGACGTAGTTGCCCAGTTCGGCATTTCAATGGGTCAGTGAAGTATTGATTTCATTTCAAACAGTCTCTAATCCTCAGTCCATCCACATGTGCGCAAAGAGCCGTGGTTCAATTCTGTCAAGCATCTCTACACAAAGTCTAACTGTCCACATTGCACGGTTAGTACTCTTTGAACTTACATGGGGCCGAATTGGTCCAGATAAATATTTTTAAAACTAAGTTGTTAAAAAGGTGTCCCTTGAACATTCTTCTCCACTCTAAGAATAAGAGATGGTGTGTGTATTCATAAAGAAATGAGTGCTTACAGGTCTGGTGTGTAACCATCTTCGCATTGCATCAGCACATCGTTAGTATCCATCGAAGAGAGGTTTGTGCGCTATCATAATTTAGTGGGATTATTGCCGTTTACTGTTATTGCTCAACAGAACGAATAATAAAGCTAGGAAGGATACTGTAATCTAAAGAATTTATAGTTATCAGTACCAAACTTAGACTCTGCAATTATTCACCGTAACTGGAAGACATTTCGGACATATGTAAACTTGCTTTTTTATGCTTTATTTGAAGCTAATATGATCCTGTCAGCGGCCTATGTACGAATGCGAAGGTTGTAAGAGTTTCTTCGCCACACCTTTCGATCTTCGGGGACACTTGGCTTTCCAACAGGTGCGTGCAACAACTCCATTCTTTACTCATGTCTAACATTAACACTAACTGTTTTACCGTTTCTTTCTTTCTTATAAGGGTACATTTCGTTTAGGAAAGAACCTGCGTTGGGACGGGCAGAGCAGTCAAGGCGCGTTGTGTTCAACAACACATATCATTATCAGGGCTTCTAAATCGGCAAATCTGTCGTCATTCATCTACGCAGAGCGGTTGGCTCACCCCAAAATTGACAACGGCTCTGTGGAGAACAATGACGATGCATTTATCGATGAAAAACCCCTAGTGTCCAACTATACAAATCATTATTTTCCTTTTCAGCAGCCTGATTTCTGCTCCGCTGTCTCGCACATTCAGGAACGAGCCGTAAGCATTTTTATCATTATTAGTCTTGCAAACTGAATAATGGATGCCTTCTTCAGACCCTCATACGTAATAGCCAAAACTTCAATCCCAGACTTCGCGGACTGGTATGCGCATTCATTTACAAAGAAATTCATGACGATTTTGTTCTAGAGGGGCTTCGATAGCTTCCGTCGAGTGGTGTGGCAGAAAAGTGATATCATCCGTAGACCTATCAATGATACGAGGTGAGATTTCAATGGACTGCGGTGAATTCCTACTGTAACCAGTGGACAACAGAGACCTAGAAACGGGTATTTCTATCCTCCCTGTTCTCGTCCGAGTGGTTGTCTATGAGGTTGAAAGACGACCGCTCGGACGAGAACAGGGAGGATAGAAATACCCGTTTCTAGGTCTCTAGAGGACAACATCTGTTTCAGTTCGCGAATGATCCATAGTCCTCTACAAATAGTTCCCCCTGTCCTGCTTCAAACGAAGAAGAGACCAATAAAAGAAGTAGAACCGGAAGTGGCTGCAAAGGTGAAGAAGGAGGAAGAATACGATGGGCCGATGCTTGAAGTTTTCGATAGATATCAGGTAACCATCGCATTATTCAAGAGATATTAAGATTCAAACTTTAGAATGCAATTCCGAATGCTCAAACAACGGACATAAATGACAAAGTAAAGGAGGAAGTGAAAGAAGAAGTAAAAGAGGAACCAATCTGGTAGTGCGCATCGAACACTGTTCAATGTTTGCATAGGATTTGTCCAAACCACTTATGCTCAGGCTCTTTTATATTGTTATCACATTTATGCGTCGGACAAATGTAGTTTTCTGCTTCTTTTTCTCATTTTTCGCCCGTTCATATTCGGAAAAGAGAAAAAGGAAAAAGAAGATAATTTTTTTCGCCTTCGAAATGGTCTCGAAGCGAAAACCTTGAAAATTCAATATTTTAATTCACGGATCCACTGACGGACACGATTTTATGGATGATTTTACGGCTTTTGCATTTTCATTTTTGCAACGCCCGTTTCAACGTCAAATTTCACGTTGTTTTCGCTTGTGTCTTTATTTATCTTGTCGATGAACTGTTAAAAATAATCAATAGCTGTCAAATTGTCATATAGGAGTGATATCCAAGCTTAACAACAAAGTGCGCAGCGAAATTTGCATCGTAGGGAACGGCGCCTTGTACTTTGTTAGCGTCATATTTTGACAATATTTATATTTGAAATTCAGATTGGCACCATGGGTCGGTCGACCGGCGTGAAGGATGTGGATCAAAGCCGAAATCGTCAATCAGATTGCTCATTTTCTGAAGAAAAGCGGAAAGGTACTCTTTTTCAATACGAATTTCATTTCCGTTAGAAAATGTGCATTATGCCTTGGAGAATTCATGTTGTTTTACATTTGCTTCGCAGGTGAAGGTTCCTGAATGAGCTGACCTGGCCAAGCTCGATATCACCAAGGAGCTTCCCCTGCCAATCCCGACTGGTACTACATTCGCACCGCCTCTCTTGCCCGCGGGCTGTACATTCGCTGTCCTACCGGTATTTCTTCTTTACAAACTTTCGAATCGAGTGCTAGGGTGGTATTCTTTAACGACCAAAACATTTTATTGGCGA
>JACMIF010004362.1:0-12467 GCA_014805445.1 Diplogasteroides magnus | reverse complement strand
GGGGGCATTCTCCCCCTTCTTCTTCAGTCCGAGCCGGGGACTATGTATGCCAGATGTCCCTCAATCCCCCGTCTCTCTAGGCACAAGAGTTGGCAGATGGGCAGAAAGCGTCTTCGTCTAGTGTATGCATCTCTTTCCACGATATTTTCACCCTGTTATCGCCCTTTCTGATTGGATTAGTCCATTAGTATTCCATCCACTACACTGACCTTCACTAGGTCCTCTTGCCTTGTTTTGAGCCCATTGGGTATTCAGTTGGTAGCAGTTTTGCCTCGTATACCACCTCGCGTTCTGATTGACTAGTGTGATTGGCCGTTAACGAGAATCCATAAAATTCGGGACATAAATTACGAGGCGCATGGTGGAAAAAGCGAAACGACGTTTATTGTAGGACAGCGCTCATGTTCAGTGTACAGCATAAATTTACGTGATTACGCACTTTCTCACGATGCTGAAATTTTCACATTGCGCACTAAAATATTTGAAATTTGTCAATGATGATTTATAATTTTCTGATTACGATTCTGGCATAATATATGTTATGAGATTAAATGAAGGCCTCAATCTTTTTTTTCTTCCCCTATTCGCGCTTTTATCGAGCCTATTCCTCCTCCACTCCGCAGCAGTATGTCCGTCCTGCAGAGAGAGAGAGCAAGGATGGGACCGATGGCAGCTCCGCAATTATCTCTGCCCGTCGAGCCACCCTCTCTCACTGCGCCATTGTCTCTAGCCGCGTCTCCATTTCCTCCCTCTTCTTCGATCGAGTACACCATAAGCTCACATTGGCCAGTAATATGAGCATTTTTTAGGGCATTTTTCTTATTTTTATTATAATTTGGAGCAAACTTGGGGCATATTATTTGAATCCATTTCCATCCTCCAGTAAACTTACTTCTTGCTTCTTTATCGGGGATAGTATCATCCTTACTCGTGTTGCGTAGTAGGGGTTCTAAATCGCGTAAATTTGTGGTCATTCTTCCCCGGAGCGCGCTTAGCTATTAGGGAGTGAGAGAGGACCGCGCGGCGGAGAAGAATGACGACAAATTTACAGATTTAGAACCCATAATCCACACTCGTGTTCCCTATTGAATTATCTTTCTTCTCGATATAATCCAGCCTTATCATATGGTTGACATAGCTCAAGAAGAAGTCATGTTACATTGCACCACCGCTCTCACAGCTGTTCTTGCGAACGTGCCTCATCGATCGTATTTTGCGAGAGTGATCCGGAGTAAGATACTGCTGGGCCTTGAGTTGAGAGCATGATTCCTCAGCACTGATATCGTCTTTTTTTAAACTTAATCTGATAACGGAACTTCAATTTTCCTACAGAACGAGTGAATTTTCGAAATACTAATCATACTAAACGAAGTTAATTGATCAATTTAAAATATTCCTTTCTACATTTTTTATTGACTTTCTTCTTTTATCATTGACTCCTCATGCATGCTGCTTGAATGCTTCCTTCCTCCGCTCTTCATTTCCCACGGGAACAGCGGTCATGAGAATAGGAAGCGAAATATGGATGAGAAAAAAATAATACAAACCCCCGCTGCTCGCCCTTTTCTTGGAAGGACGAGCAGTCCCCCCGGCCTGGGATGAATAGACCATCTGAACTAAGGATGCGAAACGGGTCAAGCCTTCCATTCTATACCATTCAGTTTCCGGGGTTTTCTCCTGATGTATCTGTTGTTTTCCTTCGGTTTCATTCGCACTTCTAATGGAATTTGCCCCTAACTTCCGGCTCAAATTGACGATGCTATTGCGAAACCACAAATGGAAAACACAAGCTTGTTTTGTCTCACAGCATGAGGCGGGCAGAAGTCATTTCTCCATATCGGCATTTCCATTGGTACTGCTGCCGACAAGGCAAATTGACTCATGCTGGCCCACTTCACAATGACAAGATGCGTCTAATTTCGCCCGTTTTGCTCTGGGGATTGCGGAAATGCAATGAGTTCTTTCACTATGTAATATGAGCATTTTGCTCAGGGTTTTCATATTTTTATTATACTTTAGAACAAATTTGAGACGTGTTATTTGCATCTATTTCCTTCCACTATTAAATACTGGCACTCCGCAATGGCAAGATGCGACTAATTTCGCCCGTTTTGCTCAAGGAGGGGTGCGGAAATGCAATGAGTTCTTTAAAAAGGGGGGTTTCACTATAGTTGTAGTGTACTACTAAATAGCCTGAGATGGATCAAGTAGACTCATTTATCCAGAGGGTCAGAGTGAATGACTTATATGGGGAGAGTGCAGGAATGACTCCTTGCATCCTAGTGTGGCCGTTGTCACACATTCACTACCCAAGTATTCCTCAGCTACTGTGTTCGACTCTGGGATCCACACCAGCGGCTATCATGAAAATTATCATCAGCCAATACATTAGGTCACTTTCCCAGCCCGGAAGCCAGGCCCGAACCTTGACCCTGTGAACGCTCGCGCTCGTGTGACACACGATCGTCAAAAATAACGAACTCACTCTACACATGGCATGAGAGGCATTCTGCAGCCGGGAAATTCTCAATTTTTGCTATTGAAAATGATCTTTTCTTGTGTTAGCCACTCTGCAAATGATTCATGTTTGGGAGGCACTCTGCATTGAAGTGATTGTCACGATTCCTGCCCCAATATATGTGTGGTGTTCCCCGAGAACGCGCAAGCAATTTTCAAAATGCGCTGGAACTCCCGCTAATCGCTCCCACTCGGTTCAATTGTGCCTCCTTCCCACTATACCGCTCACCCTCTCGTAGTCACACAGTCTCACGCCCCCTTCTCCCTGGCTTCTCTCGTCGTCTCTTCCAATCACACACTATCTCGTCCCTCGCGATGCTCATTTCTTACTGACCCAAGCGTGCCTCTTACCCCTTTCCCACCAAACGCATGATGAATGTGTATTTTCAAATTTTCGCGAGTATTTTCAGCATTTAATCTGATTAACGCCTATTTACATTAATTTTTTTAAAAATTGAAATGGTTCCTTGAAGCTTTCGGTGTGGGATTTCGCGCTTTTCAAGTTAGATCAGTGTACTTTTGAGCCGATTTATTGCCAACGATCACCTAGCGTATTTCCTCTGACCATGAGGTCTACTTCATTTTTCACCGGATACCCCAGTATTCCTTCTAAACGCGAGGCGGTTCATAAGATTGGGTAAACGCGCGATTTTCAATGATAGCTTTGTGGGCAGGGGGATATGTCACAGCTTGTTTGCAGAGTTATCGCTGTGATAGCTCGTGCATCTCAAGAAGCTTTGTGTCCCTTACCGATCCTCCAGTTCTTCTTGAGCACATAATAGGAGGAGCATTTGTTTTTCATTTCAAGCGTCACCCCCACTTGAGATTTGGCGCCACTTCCTACACAGAAGCAATCCTTACCGAGTTGACTTTCATTGTCACAGTCAAGTTACTGATCAGTCGAATCAGATACGTGACTGAGTAGTTAATGAATGATAACTCCCATGAAGTCTCCTGACTGATCAGTCACATTCAGTCAAGGATACTAGGTCAAATTCACAAGCCTAGTACGTGCAGAAAAGTGCATTTCAATCATAAATCGCCGTTCTGCACTCATTTCTTATTCATTGCATTATGGCCATAATTTATGGCTTTAGATTCATTGTCCCTTAGTGCGTTCTTCTGACTCCTTTCTAATTACCTTCATTGTTACACTAGGTAGTGCAGTAATATGCATTCCAACCATAAACTTCCGTTCTGCACTCATTTCGTATTCATTGCGACTGCTTTATGATCCATAATTCATCGCTTCTTGCTCAGATACATTGTCCCGTATTCCCATTTGTAGTAGATTTTCCATTAAAACGCATGAATTATCATGCAAAACGAAACGCCTCATTCCATTATGCTTGTTCTTTTCGCGGTCCGTAATGAAACGCATTTTATTGGTACGTTGATGTCCTTTTGTCATACACATTAGATGTTCTCATGTTCATGTTCAGTATATGCCGTCGTCGGTATCATCGACACCACCAACGTCGACGTTTGATTCTTCGGCAACGCCTACCACTATCATAGAAGCCACGTCAAGGCTTTCCGTCTCGGACAATCATCAGGTTAATACTAGGGGGTTTCAAATCGGTAAATTTGCCGTCTCTGCGGGGAAGAATGACGCCAGATTTACCTATTTAGAACCCCCTAGTTAATACATCATTGTCAGTTCAGTAGTAGCCATTGTTATTATTTTTCCTGTGTTTTCCCGACCAGTATTGAATGAATCATAAGTATTATATATGTACATGTAGGTGCTCCCAAAACGGAAGAGGATGTGAAAGTGACGAATATGTTTTGCAGCGTGCGGAGACTCCGACGAATGGCCACCATGACAGTGCACTGCTAACTTCGTCTCCCAGTTCTGCACTGCCCTCATCTAGCACCGCGCCCTTTGAGAAGCCCGTCTCGACCAAGGTATTTTCCTTGTTTTCTTTAGATATTAGTGTTCTACTGATATACTATAATTGCAAACTGATTTTATGAATGAATGAATATGAACTAGATGAATGAATAATTTTGCCTCTTTTTTGCTTTTTATTGTTGTGCAAATGTATATGAATAATTCAGCCCTGAAAATATTCAATCATCTTCTCATTGTGGAATAATTCATGAATTATTAATTCTTGTGAAATGAATCATTCCCTGGATTGAATGATATTATGTGGACAACGAATCATTCAATTCACTTGCACAACGCTAATGCTTTTGTATAATATTTAACCGATTTTATATATTGCAGGTGTACCACTATGTGGACAACGAGCCTACGCCGTATCTTTCCACGGTATGCATTACGTTTATATATTTATGTTACACCAATTATGATATGATAACATGCGAAATAACTTGTCTGATGTATGAGAGGGAATATGTGGGGAGTCGAATTGAGCAGGAGTTTTTTTCTCATGTTGACACTTCCCGTGAAATTATCATAGGGAATGGACACATAAGAGATGGGGCAATAGACGATGCACAACCCTGAGATACAGTTATGTCGTACCCCTATGACTTGAGACCGTGACATTCTGGAACGATCGTTTTGAAGCTGAACATTTTTGGATCTTGTGTGCAATTGTGACGAGTTGGAAAAAGCTCCGAATTGGCACGGTCCCCTAAGACTGAGTTTAATATTATACAATGCAGGTGGATGTTCCTCCCGAGCACATTACACTGGAGGACTTCAAGCGGGTACTGTCGCACACCAACTACAAGTTCTACTGCAAGAAGAAGGACAATGATTGTGATACGTGGGTATTTTGTTCCCCGTTATTTACTTTTATTTTTTTCCTCTTGATGTTATTCTAAGGAGTTCTGTTAACATGGTAAAGGGTATTCTGAAATTAATCCATTTTGGAAGTTCAAATTAGTAAATACCATGCCTTACGGCTCGTTCACATCTCATAGATACATCTTTTCACATACCGCACAGGAGTAAAGAAAATTAATTACTTCTCGCGATTTCAGTGAAGTGAAGGAGGAGCTGTTGGACGATCACCAGCTGTTGACGAAAAGCGCGAACGGCAACTTTGAGATGTACCTCATTACCATCGAAGGTGGGGCAAACCATTGATTGGTATTATCGACAGGAAAAATTTTCAACTGAAAATCGAATATGCCAACCCCGTGAATTGATGTTGGCGAGTGTCGTTTTATGGGTGGGTCTAGAGATGTCATCGATGCACTGAACATACGATCTATTGTTGAACACCCAAAACTGTACATCCTATACCGAAAAGTTGTGATCAGATATCATGTTCTCCACCTTTTGTGAAACGACAGTTTTGGAACTATTTTTTCATACTCCTCGCAATTGCGATCAAGTTCCAAACTGTTACGCTCCCGTTTCGACGGCATTGAGTTGGGCGGTTATAATAATTCTCTGGAACCTTGTTCAGTGTTTTCTTCAGGTAGCACGCATTCGGACGGCAGTAGCCAGCATCAGCTTCCTCGCACGGCACGGCATCACATGGTGGGTTTGAAAGTGTTGTATTTGGCCACCACAGGTTGGATAGGATAGATTGTACCATAGATAAAAAGTACGTTACATACCGATGTCGGCACGTCGCTACGTTTCTTTGTTTTGTTAGATTTTCCAATGTGTGGGGTCTTCCTTAAATTCGGGCATTTGTGGTATATCAAACCGTCGTTTGTGGAGAAAGAAAGGAAATGATTGTTTGCTGTTTAGGTTCCTGGACCGGCTCCCGCAGGATACAACAATCACCACTATGGATCGCGAACGGGAGGAGGAGCTCAGTACCTAGACGGAACGAGTACGTTGATTCTAGATTATACATAGGCAGAGTTCGTGACAAACGAGTCCAGCTAATGAGGTCAACGTCATTTGCTAGCGAAATACAGCTCAATTTTAGTGTAAAATGAAAATGTTTCGTGGTTGCAACGATTATTGCAGGATGACTTTGTGCCAGCCATGCCTATATAAGTATGTCTTAGATGATAGTTTAAGTAATTAATATCCCCCTCATCTTTTCTATATCGCTAATGAAACGTTGCTTTTCAGTGTCCACAGAATCCGACTCGATGATCAGTGGACCGCCGCTGCAGTACCCGGGCAGGCATCAAGGTGAGACATCAGTGCCCAATAATAGGTAGAGGTGGAGACGATTCCGAATTCAGCAGTGTAACTGCGCGGAACGCTGCGTTTCTCAGGGTACACGCATCCATAGGATGGACGGCATTTGCTGTCAATGCCTAATACAACATCAGAAGGCTCCTTGCAATGTGGAGCTCGATGTTTCGGCTCTGGCTCTATGCACCGATTTTTTCACATCAAGCATTATTTAGTCTTTCACGTTGGGATGAAAGACAGGAGCCCCATGGACATTTGCGTCATAATGGGGAAAAAACGGACAGAGTCGCTGTGACAACGCTGCGGATGGCGGCTCATGTGTCCATTTCACCATTTTGTCGCAAATGTCTATTGCGCTCGAGTTGTTCACCTTTAGGCGTGACATAATGCCACATTAAATTAGCACTCATGGAAAAACTCGGTGTCTAGAGCAAGAGCCGAAACACGGAGCCTCACGTTTCCAGTAACTTTCTAGTGTTGCACTAGGCATATAAATAATTAATCTGTTATTATTATGTTAGCTTCCATCTAGCTGTCCATAATCTTAATTCAATAAGCTCCTTTCTCAGGCAACCGACACTATGGAAGCCGAGCACCTCCTCCAGTTCATCACAACCATCACTACGCGTTCAATGGTGAGGCATTATTCGAAATTTCTGCTGATGTCCGGACCGTAGTGTATTGCAGTAAGTTTCAGTGATATCACTTTAACAGTATACTATACTACAGTAACCTACAATATGATAGGATCCGGGCTTCAGCAGTAGTGCCCTTTATTTTTCTTTTCGAAATCCTTAATAATATCCAAAGATACCCCAAAGCATCCAAATATCGCCATAACAAACAACAACTATTAATATCTAAGGATCTTTCGAACAACAGAACGTTGTACATGTTGCGATCATAATTGAACTTGGGATAGTGTTGACAAAGGAACTCCTGGCATTGTAAAGATTTAGAAGTGCTTTATCTTATCCACCTAACAAAGCTGGAGCAGCGGAAAGATCGTTCTGTTGGACTCTCTGCTGTAATATTCATGAGTGGCTGCATGTTTGCGTACTGGTAGTACTGACGAAAGTGACGTCAGTATTCCTCCTACATGTGACCCTATTATCGTGTAGCAAGTTACAGTAGCAGAGTCATTTGAGTGATTGGTGCTGATTTGAATAGACGAAATCAATCTTCTGACGAAAATTAGCGGACTTTGACGTTCATTGTTACGGGGAGGATTCAAGAGAGAACGCTTCGCTTGGGGCCTGACTTCGAAGCGCTGGTTTTTAAATATAACCAAGTGGTCAGGATGGTCACATAGATTTCATAGTGTCTGTCATTAGGCGTATTTCAAGGGTTTCTAAAAACGGCAAAAATGTTCATTTCTCGTGCTTCTAACCTCTGCTTGGCGGTTGCCTACCGGATTTAGAGACGCAGCTCAGCAGAGACTAGACGAATAAGTAAAGCGCCTTTTTACCGATTTAGATACCCCAGTGATTTCCTATGTTCGCTTGCCCATTGCACATGTTTGCGGTTGCGATTATCCATGCGCGCCGTGAGGTGAGAAGCGCGCGTTTCCCTCCAGTAGACGGATGAAGTAGAGGAAGGATTATGGGGAGTGCAGACAAGTTGTGGACGTGTTCAGTGGAGTTACACTACTTGAGAACCGAACATTCACACCTACCATTGCCGTTGTCTCTCGTCGCGGTCTGACCGCCGTTCTCACTGCACTTCTTTCATGATATTTTAAAGCTGTTTTTCGCCTCTACGCCCGATATAGACGAAGAGGGTATGGGGGAGGGGGCAGAATTTCGACCATTTGACTCAACGATCACCTCGAAGTCCGATTATTCGGCGTCGCGCTTTGCCGTTCGTTGCGAATGCGGAAATATGACGTTGTCGTTTGTCTAATATTATATGCCCAATGTTAGGCATTTTACCTTCTGACGATCTTCTCTGATGAAACGGACATTATTATTATATACTTAGCGTCGGCCAATTACATTATCGTTTGGAATGAATATTCTATTGATCATCGATTCGATCTTCTCTAGTTACACGGACAGGGTGATCCTAGGACACAATTTATGGGACTTCCTCACGCGATTCCATCACACACCAGAGATGAGATAGACAAGAATGAACTAGGAGGGTGTAAGAGTGATTATAGGCCAGTTTGAGATAAAGCGAGAGATAGCGGATAGATCCTGGGCCCTCTATCTGATCCACTCACTATCTCTACGCCCTCCCTTCAATTCTGTTTGTGCACTCACTGATTAATCACGTCAGAGAAACACAGCCGATCAGAAATAGATGCATTGATGAGATGAGCACATCATGTGGTTGTTTTTGCTTGAGATCTGGAGATTTTCTTTCTGCCATGGAAATAGTTGATTGCAATCACATCTCTTTGCACTGTTTGGTGATCTCTATCCTGGAGTTCTTAAAGTGCGCTTAGCTAGAGAACATTTTCTTCGACTTCTCGCAAATGACTCGGTTTTGCTTACGCTTAGATCGTTAACTTTATTCCTTCAAGCACTAAGTGAAACCCTTGAGTCCTGGAGTACTTGAATTCGTATTCGCCATCATCCTTTCAGCTATAATTTCATCTTTTCAATGTCGATTTCATTAATTATAATTCCTGTTGTGAACGGGTTTGCACTTGTCATGGCCTATTTCCAAACAGTATCCTTGATTTCATGCAAGGTTTTTGTCTACCACCACTGTTTGCTCTCATCAGGGATATCAGTGTGCTTATCTGTCTAGAGATAGGGGATATCATCACCATCTTGGAGAACACTTATCCCCAGACAATTGGAAAACGATTCTCTTCCGTTGTGTATCAGCTGCAGAGCTCAAATAGTCTGTGCAGGATTGGTCGGCGACGTGTTGGGTACTGAAAAATTGTAGGCTCTAATATTATGTAAGGAAGGCTAATAAGAGAAAATTCAAAAAGTTCATCTGAGAACGGCCATATTACGTAACTTTCAACCCAAAGGCGGGTTTGATCCGGGAGATTTTTCGAGCCAAATGCTGGTTGGGTATGCGGTTTTGATGTACTTTTTTGTGCTATGATCAATCGCTCTTCTGAATTCGGTAACACCCACTTCTTATTGTGCAAGCACAGGGAGGCTTCTAATCTTTATGCATATTTCTTCATCACCTCATTTATACGCATTGTTCTCGAAATGACAATTTTGATAGAAGCAGCAAGCAAAGCACACATGAAAGTTTGGCACAATTCATGGGTTGAACGTTTGACTTCGTTACTTGCCGACATAGAGCTCTCACTTCAAACCTCATTACCCTCTTTTTCTCGCTCATTTTCGCCCTCTCCATCCCGCTGTCCTGACAAACGAGCACACCTTGAGGCCGTGAACGAGCGAATGTGAAAGAGGTGCAGTTGGAAGTATCCAGAGTAGAGGCCTGGGAGTGTAGGTACCGGAGACCTCGGAATGAGTGCGAATCGATTCCCAAAGTGCATTCTTTTTCTCAAATTCGTTTCAAGCGGTTGTCTATGAGCTGATTGCGAGAGGTCAACCGCTTCCAGTGAATTAGAGAAAATGACTGCACTTTGGAAATAAAATCCCCTCTCATTTCGAGGTCTCTAGTTGTACTGGGGTTTCTAAATCGGTAAAAAGTGCATTGCTCATTCGTCTAATCTCTGTTGGGGGTGGGGCAGCTGTTTATACAAGTCCGATAGACAACAACGCTGTAGAGATTGGACGAATGAGAAACGCACTTTTTACTTATTTAATTTCTCTAGTAATCTCGTCCAGCCCAGTTCTTTGGTTCTTCTTGTATTATGTTAGAAATCATTTTCTTTATGCTATCAGTTACGGGCGTATGAAAGCTGATTTGTTCTTGCATAGGTCCTTGTTTATATCTCGTTCTTCCTGTTTTCAACTATTCGTTCCTGATCATCTTTCTGTTGAAAGATTACGTTTTACGGGGTCAAAGAGAACAGAACGCGAACAATGCTTCGCTCTTGCCTTTCTCTTTGATCATCAGAACTCTCGATCTCCGTGTAGTGAACGCATAATAGAATTTCTGACCTCCTCGATCTCGTCGAACCTCATTTCGATAGACGACCGCTCGGTGGAGATTAGGGAGGTTAGGTATTCCATTAGGCTTTCCCTATCCCCGTGTCTCTCCCACCCATGTCTCGTTGTGAAGATGTCTCTTGTAATCAGTTCCCTCTATCTCCACTCCTCTCCCTCTTATCTCCTCGACCGTTCACTTCACTCCCGTTCTGTGTCTGCACACACATCTTTTCACATGCTTACAAACACAAATCCGAGTTATCCTCGAGAAAGAGAGCGAGGGTGAGAGGGAGAGTGTGGTCTGTTCCACCAACCAACTTCTTCTCGTCTTCCCGTGATATAGTGATTGTTGCACACCTACGTCCGCGCTTGCTATCGAGTGAAGTGCTTATTCTGATTTCTACGCCTGTGTTCGCCTAATTCGGGCTAAACATGCGTCTTTTCCGGCTTCATCGTAGTGGATCGGCCGTCGCGCCTCTGCCGCAGTCGCCTATCATCGGCACTTCATCCGGAATGACGGCGTCGAATGGCGCAGCGCTTACGTCCGCCAAGGCTGCGCCCGAAGTGAAGGAGCAGCCTAAGCGGAGGTCGGGGATAGCTTCGGCTGCTTCATTCGCAACGCGGAGGGTGGCTGCAATCGTGTCGTCGTTGGAGAAGACTCTGGAGACACGTGGACAAGTGGAAGAGGTGAAGGAAGGCGCAAGGAAGTACATTGGAGCTGCGACCTCGACCCGATATCTCCATGGAATTGCTAAGCGGGAGGAGGAAATGCGGGTCGAAGAGGAGCGAATCAAGAAAGAACGGCAAGGCGCGGCGATGAATGGAGCAACTGTGAAGAAAACGGCCAACAAACCCGAGACTGGGAAGCTGAGACCGGCACGGAAGGCCGAAACACTATCCACGGATGCGCTAGGAAAGATGATCAGTGGATTAGGAACGACACGGAAGCAGCGAAACATCCTCAGCGCTGTGAATGACGGCGTGCAGAAGCGACGCAGCGTTCAGCTAGCCGCACTGCCTGAGGAAATCGCTGTCCCCTCACTGCCAGAGGAGAAGCTGAAGAAGGCTAAGAAAGCTTATATGAGAGCAGCGACGACGGGGACGATCGTCTGTGACAAGGCGCAGGCGCAGGACGACGACAAACGTCATTTAGTGGGATTCACACACAGAAAGAGCCATCTGTCGTTGACGAGTCAACTGAGCGGATCGGCGAGTTTCTACCTCATAGGTAATTTAGAGGATGTTTTTTTACTTCTAAAAATGGGGGGAATTACACAAATGCTACAATTAATCGAAAGAAACTCGGCTAATACAAATTTTCGACGAAAACAAGATTGATATGTAAAATTAAAGACAATAAAAGATTAAAAGGATTTTCTAAATACCTTTGCGAACTGCAAGAATAATTTCAAAATGTTTAGGGCACCGTGCACGTGGTGGACGTTACGACGATTCAACGTTGGGATCGGAGAGCGAAGCAAGAATGTTTTCGGATG
This sequence comes from Diplogasteroides magnus, assembly GCA_014805445.1. Classification (NCBI taxonomy): domain Eukaryota; kingdom Metazoa; phylum Nematoda; class Chromadorea; order Rhabditida; family Diplogasteroididae; genus Diplogasteroides; species Diplogasteroides magnus. The sequence continues at coordinate 339 of JACMIF010004362.1, read as the reverse complement.
AAGATGACAGGTAAAATCCTATTTGCATTTTTCCGCGGTTTTGGTTGGCCATGTAAATCCACAAAAAAACAATATGTGCGGACCAGATTTTATGCGGAATTTGGAATCCACAAACAATCCAAAGCATCGAAGACAAAATCGGTGTGTTGTTTCTTTGAAACTTTACTGACAAAAGCGAAAACATACTTACCAAAATGCTGATGTCCTAAGAGCACCCTCTAATCCCCTCCTGCCGGGACGAAAGTAATGAATGACTGGAATTAGCGCAAGAAAGGCGAGATGGGCAGTGTAGAGAAACGCAACTTCCACTTCCTTCGTCCTCGCCAGGAGAGGCCGGGC
>JACMIF010004360.1:0-12470 GCA_014805445.1 Diplogasteroides magnus | reverse complement strand
GAAGCGGCCGCTCGAGTTACGGGGTCTTCCTATTCAAGGAAAATCGTCATATGTGGTCAAAGTATTACCAAGAAAAATTTCAGATTTTTTCGAAAACCTAGAGCGAAGATATCAGGGAAAAAGTAAGCCGGCAATGACCTATGTCCAATAGTGTAGCTAATCGAGATGACCCTCCCCTTTGTCCATCGATCGAAGAATTCCCTGACCTATCTTTCTCTTTCGACCGGTAGGCAATAGGGGTGTCGCCTACTGAGATAAGCAATCGTTCCAATTTTTAGAATATGGTTAACGAATAGCAAAATGGCGCTGTGAATAACATAATTTATCCATATTCAATTTAACTAATTGTTTATTTAGCGTTGCAATGCAATTTAATGCTTTTTGCGATGTTGACACCCACACCACTCAAACGTTAGTACCGTATTTTATAGCACGAACAGTTGTACGCGGCCTATCTTGGCAACTATCCAAGACGTTTATTCTGCTTTCGATGATTGCATAATTTCAGTTAATGATGATTTTTAAAAGCTCTCTTACTTTTCAGGTGATGGCCGAGCTCACTAATATCCCGGATACTGGCCAAATTAGGGAAGAGCCAAGGGTAAGCATCGCTTCATTTGTTAGCGTTGTATAACGAATCTAACGTTATAGAGGTTATCTTCCCAAAGAATAAATGAGCTGCGATGTCAAGCTCTCGAAAAAGAAACCAGAGAACAAAAAGAGTGGCTGAAAGAAGAAGAAGGCATTGATCGGGAAAAAGAAGTTGATCGCTATGAGCAGACTGTTAGTTTTTTTTCATACTCAAAGGATTGAGAATGTATTATTAGAATTCGTTCTCTTTTCTCAGATCATATCATAATGTTTATTATCCATTAAAGATTTATTCCAGAGGAAAACGGATGCAGCTGGTACTGCCGTTAAACTGCCTGGTCTTGCAATGAGCGCAGCAGGAGCATTTGCTCGTCTATGTACAAAGAAGGACGGTTCTAAAAAAGCAACGAAAACGTCAGTTTCTTATCGTTTGGATACAATTAGATTTAATATACAATATTTTCAGTCCTATTACACAATCATACTCTAATCAACTGTACAAATGTGATATCGAGGATCAAGTTGTGTCTGGAGATCAGTTTGACTGGGCTGAGTACATAAGGAAGAATGGGCGTTCGCCGGCTAAAAACGACCTGTTCCAGTTAGTTTTCTTTATTAGTTTTGTTATAGAAATCTCTATTTCATAATTTGAATCGTGCATTTTCTCGAATACATGAATATTATGGATTCATGATGAATTGAACTATACTTTCAGATGTTCGTTCGACCTGTCGCTCACCGTGTTGCAAACATTAGTCAAGCCAGGAGAATTGGTATTGTGGACCGGTGTAACGAAGATTACTCGAGAAATCGGAGAGGTCGACGATGCCATGGAGATCAAGACAGAATCGTTTGTAATGGCAATTGTTGTGGTATTCTTGATATCTCTATGACCCCTGTCAACTCTCAATTTCAGTCAGTCTTTGAAGATTGTGTTCAAATAAGGAACGACTGGTCTATTAACAAGATTGAAATTGTACTTGTGTCCGACCTATATCATTGTCCTGAATGGTTCAGAAGAGAAGTTGACAAGGGAATGGAGGACGAATCGAATAGGTATGAGCACAGAACAACATATCTTTGCATTAAAAAGTATTTCAGCCGTCGACAATTCGCTCCCCTACTGCATAATGATTGGCAGATGATATCGGGAAAGAGGTTATATGAGCTTATTCAGGTTAGTATATGCTCTTTTCGAGTTTAATATTTCTTCATCACAGGCTGGCCAGTTTTTCGTAATCGGAGATGAGGACAATGAAGGAATGCAACGTGTGGCGGTCGTCGTATCTTCTAAAGGTGGCTATTTTTACATGAATTATTATTCGCATATCCTTTGTGTTTACTGTAAACAATGGCATAATGTTTCCTTACTTCAGGAGGAATAGTGGAGTATCGATACTATGGCGACGAAGAAGAGAAAACGGACAACAGAAAGGCATGTTGAAGGTTTTTTGTACTACAATTCCGGCAATTCATGTGTACTGTACATGCGTCTTGAATTCTCGCTTGCATAGATTTCCTCTCCCCTCCCAATAAACTATTTTCGTTGGTCTTATTCCTTCCGAACATTTTCCTTCCTCCTCTCTGATATAAGACTGCAAATCAGAACTACCGTAATCCTCCTGACTGTCCTTTGAAAAAATAAAAATGAGAGGGAAATTTAAAATGTGTTATGATAGAAGTATTTAAACGATCTTCAGAGAATACTCAGAGCTACTATGGCATTGTTTAAGTGGGAGCAAAAAAGATATTCTAAGAATAATATGCTTATATCTATCTTGCTTTAAGAGCATCATGTATTTCATTTCAGTTTATCAGTGTGGCATCTCCAAGGGCACGACCATTGTACGATGGATGGGATGGAGCACCGGTATGTTATTTGCAATGATAATACAGAATAAAACATTGCCTATTATCTCCGGACATATCTAATCTATGATAATGCATTGAGAAATTAAATATTGCTTTTCAGTCGGCTTTTCGTGCTAAATACGAAAATCAATCAAATACAAGTGTCCACGAGAGCGAAGAGGCGTCTCCCGAATTGCAGATTAAGGAAGACGATGGATGGTTGTGGAACAATCGATTGTGCTCACTTGTATTCAGAGAAACAACGTACGTTTTATCATTGCTTTGCAACGTATTAGGTATTTTTATATTATAGAAGACGTTCTGAGTACAAAAGCAAATTGATGAAATTGTTCCAATCAAGAAAGAGCATAAAGAAACTACAGCCGAGAATGCTTGTTGAGGTGAAATTGTTTAGTTAATTAAAAGTATGATAGTCATTGTAGATGTTGGACACGACCTCTTGCTGCACTCGTTTTGTTCCTGGATCAGTGATTGACGTGCAAAAGAACATTGCAAGTGTCATTATGCTGACGACTGACATGAACAAGACCCGATTGGTGGGGGCTTCAATCATGCTTTCATGCGACAAATGCTGTCAAGTGGCAGTGAACATGACAGAGTAATCATTGCACTTGTAGAAATTCGTCGACATTCATAGTGGATGGTTGTTCTACAAGGGATTTGCAGAGCGAATCGGGGCACCAATCGTATTCCCCGAGGTATGTATCCCTATGAGATTTAGTTGGAGCGATCATCATTCAGATACCAGATTACGAGAAATACAAGGAAAAGAATGGAGATGATCTGGATGAATGGGAAGTGTTGAGAGCTGCGATGGATGCATCGGTTAGTGAGAATTCGGAGATCCGTAGTCATCCTTTATTCTCAGACGATTGGAAACCGTGTTTTCTTATCGAATGGTGAACAACTGCCGTCATGGGTGAGTGATCGTAGATATTTTGTAATCGATCGATCGATCCCTCAATGATTTTTGGGTATATATTATCGAAAGAAGATGTTCAGGTTCTATTTGATGATGCTTTCGCAAAATCAAATGCAACCTGAATTTCTAGCAAAATATTCTTATGCTCAAACATTCTCATTTGACTTTGCAGACGTTTGCCACAAGAAAACACATTCACAATCCTATGCTTACTGAAGAAGATCACAACATTGGATACTGTGAGGTGCTTATGAGGGACAACAAGATCGGGTAGGTAATACACACAGTCCCAACTACTTATTGTTTGCAATATTGTTTCAATGTCGAGACCATATTTTTACTGATTCATTGTCAGGTATTACGAATGAAATAAGTAGTACAACAAACATTTCGAGTATGGAGTGAGAGCGTAACATGAAGTAGTTACGGTATTTTTACAGTGCTTTCCTCTGGCCGGCAACCATTCACAAAACACACGGCCATCTACTGGAACTCTCATTGGAAGGAACACCGAAAAATCAGTCGCACTTCTATCTCCCGTTCACGTATGTATCCGTCCAGAGCAGTTTTGTTATTCAGGATACTTGATCAAGCATTTGTTAATTTCAAATGATAAGATCCTTCAATTGCAGTTCGGATGAGATCTTCGAAGTCAACTTTGCACGTAAACATGGCTGGCCGATCTTTAAGCCAAGAGAAGTCTCTTCTGAGTGAGTATTTCATGACATTGTGCTTACGCTTTCAGTTACATGTAAGCCATTGGTTTTCGTTATCATGATTGTTTGCAGAGCCAAACGGAAAGAAAGATCTATGAATGGGCGTGGAGAGGTTGAGAACAGTGAAGAAGAAGCAATGGGAGCACGGTTTATGACTGCAGTTTATATCAAAGGTTATTGCATACAAATTGTCAATGCTTATTATACATTTATTAGTCTGCCTTTCATTTATTAGGTATTTATCTATAATGATATTCTGAAATTCATCGAAAATAAAGATTGAATTTCAGACGATCAATGGATGGACATTGTCTATTTGAACAGTGGGTGTGTTGTGAACGACAAAGTATTCGACAAGAGAAAACTTGTACAGCTGGAACCATTTATGGATGAAGGGCCTCTCACTCGAATTCTGCCAGCTATCATGAAGGTGCAAAAATCATCTCTTTCTTGCAATATGATCCACTAAAATGATATTTATTTGCACGCTGGGGTTCTGAATGTGTGATTTTGTTGTCTTTCTTCTTCGCCGTGCAGTTGTATATCAAGTGGTGAGACGACTGCGCTGTAGAGAAGAATGACGGCAAATGTATAGATTTAGAACCCTTTATGTGCGCCTGATTAATATTATTCGAAATCACATGAATTATTTTTCAGATGCTCTACTCGGTAATACGGGACAAGTCCCTTTTCAACACAGCAGTGAATGGAACAAAGGACAGTCTAGGAAGCATACAAGTTCCATTAACTTTCAAGGTCATAATTTATATATTACATTTGTTACTTGCGTTTGCATCGTTTGCATTTGGGTACGGTAGCATTGATACGATGTTATTATTGGGTAAGCCTGCCTGGGAAGATGGCTCCGATGACTCTCCATTCCGATTTGCGTCGGATAACAGGCATAAACATATTTCACGCACTATTACATGCAGTGTGTGAAACATATTTTATTTCTGGATCACCAAATTTGCGCACAGACACTTCTGCACAAGACATTTCTGCACAAGACCCTTCCGCGCAGGCCATTTCCGCACAACTCATTACTCCTTCCGTTTTCATTTTTATGAAATACTACCAACATGAAAGTTGATGCACTTGACGAAACGAACAACTTCGTTGCTTACAGCAAAACGTGAAAATGAAAACTAAACGAGTTATTCGAGAACGGCATTTGAAGCTTCCGGAACACTTTAATCCAATAATATAGGCGAATCGACAACAGCCAGCGGTGCCTTTCATTGCGTGCTCAAGAGCGAGTCATTTCACACAATGGATTGAGGTTTGTGAATGAGAGCATGTGATCTGTTTTGGATGTTCCTTTCCATGGTCGTTATTATGTGTAATTTGTAGGAGATTCTTCATCGTCTGGGTGCCTGTCCTTGTCTATTCTCGTTCGTTCCTGCAGTTGATGAAATGTGTCTGTATGACTGTAGGAGAAAGGTCAACATTACTTTATTCTTGAATCAAATAGAACAATACAATCTGGATGATTTCAATCATCATTAATCGAATCACCAGAAACGTTTCCCTTTTTAGCAACTACTGGAGCACCATGGAGAGTCAGATGTGGAAGAGTTCAATACGAAGGCACAAGCACGAGCAATGACGAATTCTGTGGGAAAAGATAATGTATGTTGTACATCAGTAGAGATTCGTGCCTAGAACGGGGTTCCCAGCGCAAGTCTATCTTATGCCGGCGAGGGGCACGACACATTCTGGCAATTTTTGTCTAAGCTTCCATAATTTCATCGCCAGATCCTTGTTCAAATTGCCTTCCATTTATACTGAAATTTCCGTTTTTACGCTAGGAATTCCGACCGGCAATATGACTCCATGTTTGAAAGGGAAGATGTGATAATATAATAGCCCTACGAATTCGAGCTGATACTCCCTTAGGTCAAGATATTGTGGCAACATTTGTGAGTTATCAATATTTAATGAATATGCTGGTTCAGGCTTCTCGACTACTGAGATCAAAGAGTCCAGCCCGTGAGGACAATGTGGCTACGGTATGCCTTTAAAGTCATCGCATAAAGAGATGAATAATAGGTTCAGACCTCCGGAATTCTATATGACCGAACTCCTACACGTGAGGAAACTCTGCCTACGGTAAAAACATTTTTTACTGTGATTCAAGATTGCAAATTATTTCAGCCCTCTCAACCGCTCAGATCGCGTTCTCCAGTCCCTGAACCTTCCCCTACTCCTTCCTCTACAAGAGGGCGTCGAACAGAAAAGAGAAGGGGAAGACCTCCATTGAGGGCACAAGTTTCTGGAAGGGGAAAGACAGAAAATGCCCAAACTGGTCCTCCTGACGCACAAAAGGAGATATCAGGAGGACGAGGAACGGGAGGAAGGGGAAGAGGAAGAGGAGGGGGGAGAGCGGGAGGCATTCAAATGTCCACAATGGTATTGGAAGGAGAGAAGAGGAAGGATCATGTAGTGGAGGAAATGAGGAGTGGAAGGAAGAGACGGGCGGAATATATGGAGAGGTCATACAATTACTAATATATGCTAATTATATGCACGCTATGTGACATAATATATCACATTGCATAACCATAGACAAATTTATTTACAATTAGAGAGATAAAGCTTTTGTTTTGGTTTGACGTGAGTGTTAACTGAAAGTGAGGCTCATTAGAGTGACTCTTTCCCTCTATGTAGGCATCTATCATTCTTTCTCTCTCTTCTCCATCTGGCTATAGTAGGAGAATGGGAGAAGGTGCTTCCATGCAGAATCTATCCATAACGAGATGGATACTCTCATTTCTCCTACCCAGAAGTGCAAGACTAAATCCATCGCATCTGAGAAACTAATTGATTTCATTCCTCTTCTGCCTCACGGTCACAACATTCTTTTCAGTCTTGTGGGTGAACCTCACGACGAAGTGGAAAGAGACAACGCAGACAATCACATTGCCAACTGGGACGTGACTATGTGAGTTTTTTTCTTTGACTCAAATTTTTTTCATTACGATCAGTAATACCGGTCTGCAATGAAAATAGCTCACTAGGGGATTCGAAGAGTTATAGATCTTTAAAAAATATTTATTCTCATCAACAACTCTGAATTGGGTCAATCGTTACAGGGAAATGCCGACTTCTCCTTCCCCTCCAGGATTGGAAACCATGACAACGAGTGATTCCATGCAGAAAGAGAAGGAGGAAGAGGAGAGAGTAGAAGAGGGAGGAGGAAAGGGAAAGAAGAAGGAGGAGAAGAAGAATGTGAACAAGAACATCAGTCCTGAAGAGAAGAAGAACAATAGGAAAACACAAAAAAGAGATGGAAAGTCGGAAATCCAAAGGCTTCTCGAAGAGAAGAAAGTTCTACCTGTGACTTCTACTCCAACCCTCTCTGCACTTCTTTCCAATCCTCGTGGCAATCGTCCTAACCAGGCTCAAATTGAACCAACAAGAGTCCTGATGAATCCTCCAAGTGTTGAAACATTCACTCCTGATGCTATTCCCAAGTCTGAGCGACAGACACATGTCCCCTCAACCAGTCCATCTAATGAGGCAAATCATTCATCACCTTCAACATCAACTGCCATTCCTCACTCGCAGAAGAATCCTTTTCAAGTGAGAACATTAATAGTGTTTTCCTTATATAATAGATAGATAAAGCAAATAACGTCATATAGTGTACATTTTTCTGATGAAAAGCCATATAGGCCCATTCTATGTTTATTGTTAGTTGGGTGGACAATGTAAGCAGACTTGCATAATTTTTGATGCATCTCTGTGCTTACTCTATAAATACAACTTCACGTTGAATTAATCTTGCCCTTTTCAGCACAGCGTTTATCACAGTCCGCTGTATTTACCGCCTAATCCTCGGAAGAATGCTGCACAAGCACTGGGTCTCGCAAATACACCCCAATTAACTGTCGCGGAAGCATTGAAAAGATCGAGGGCTCCATCGAAAAAGGCCGAAGAATCATCGAAGACTGCAACGATGTCATCGAGGAGTGCTGAAGGATCAATGAAAACAACAGATACGCCCTCTGTAAATATTGCAAAAGCCATGAACTCTCCTACTTCATCAATCAAGAATTCGGAACAGCCATTGAAAGCAACAAAGACTCCAGCGAAAAAGTCGAAAGGAGGAGTGGAAGCTGCCACAGTAACGAGTTCTCCTTCCGAGACGCAGAAGATACTTGGCATTTTAGCGGATGCAACGAAGGTATGTAAATCCTTTTAATTACAGCAGTGATTAAAGTATCTAGCGTAAATCTTAGATATTTTATAGTATTTTTCGAATATTAGTTGGTAATCATGTGCATTTCCTCAAAATGATGTCCACTAGGATATTGCAGCAAATGCGAAAGGGAGAGCCTCAACAAAAAGCACCGAGAGCCAAGAAATGTCCCGCATTTGATTATCTGACAAAAGAATTCCTGAAACCACCGTTGGAAGCCGTGATGAATCTACCGTCTGGTTCAGGCCAAGTGCTGACGGTCAGTCAATAAGTATCAATTTTAAACTTCCGTTGCGGGGAATTCGGGCCATTCAACCTTTCAAATATGTATCTAGATAAACATTTCGATGAAAATGAGGAAATGCGTAATTTCAGACACAACCAGACAGGAAGCGTAAGGGGCCAGGAATTGATGCTGTGGCTGAACAAATACGAAAGAAGGTGAGAAGGCTCATCCAACAGTGGAACCGCTGAAATATAATAATATTTTTAATTTTTGTTCATGTGGCTATCGGAGATCATTTAGAAACAGTCGAAGCCGACAGTCACAGTGGATCGTAAGGAAGAGATTAAACTATCATCACCGACAGTGGATGTTTCTTCTTCCTCTTCTCATCTCGCAGTCCCTCACTCTCAGTCATCCCTTCTGTCTCCGGCTGAATCGAGTGATAGCCACCAACACTACGAGTTTCCCATGAGGTAGGAGAATGACGGAAGAAAACGTTTTGATGTTCACGTCGCAAAAGTTGTAATTACGAAAGAAAATATTCGCTTTTAAAACGCGGGGAAATTTATGCAATTTATTTAAAGTACCTGTCCACACAAAAAATTACCCCCCTTTTTTATTTCATTTTCCGAATTAACGTGGCGCCAATATCATGTTATCGAAAGTAAAAATGTCCGGAAGTCTTTCCGTGGCCTCTGGCGAGCTGTCAAAGGTGCAAATCGAAGTGTCTTGAACTTGCAAGCGCGCGCGATTCAAACGCGGATTTCGCGGATACTGCTGCTTTAAGCAGTATCGATCTCGGCTCCGCCGGTTCTTCTGGCAGTATTTGCATATAATCTGAATGTAATAAGGCTGCTTAGACTATCAATAACCTAATTGTCCCAAACGACGCCCTAATCTTTGATCAAATGAACATGCGACTTTCCTATTTCTCGTAAGAATTTCTTTATTACTTTTCCTGTGGCATACGAACACAGCACCGAAGGCTCTTTCAAATAGTACATGCAGTCTGCAACAGTTCAATTTCCAGGCAAAAAAGTGTAAAACGCTTAAAAATAGTCATTTGAATTGCCGCAAGTTGCCTGTTATGCAATGAGTCTTTCTTACGCTCTCCTGCCTCGTAGAATTTTTTAAATTCAAATTCCTTTGGCAGAACAACACATTAACACGAGCCCTTTCGAACTGCGCTTGCAGTTTATAAGAGTTGAATATTCGGTACCGTGATCCTTTAAGGAAAATTAAAGAATATCTGCATTCAGGAAGCTGATAAATCCTTCTGATTTGGAAACAGTACACAGTGATCCAAGAACATGGACTGTCCTAGAGGTAAATGCACTGCGAATTCAAAAAGTAACTTTATCTTTTCAAGTTATACGCATTCGTGAGGGCGACGTTCGAATCAGGCGATTTCGTGGAGAAACTACGGGAAAGGGTGAGCTGTCATTATGTCTATATAAGGTGTACAGCAATAAATTTATTTTTTCTCCCAGGATCGAATTTTGGCAGGGCGAGAGAGCGTCCAAAATGAGCGACCGCAGAGAAACTACTTCGCGTTACAAAAATTCCATCTTGGCAGAGAAAAAAATTATTCCTGCATGTCTTATTTGTCGATGCATGCAAAAAATGGTGCATTTAGAATTGAAGAAGACTTTGAACGATAAATGTATGTAAATTTTTAAGGATATTGATGGCATGACGTTCCTTGGACTGGATCTCGAATCCTTGGATGATTTTGACTTACAAGTTGGACCGAGGCTTTTCATGATTGAGATTGTGGAGGTAAGTCTAGTAGATAATGACGTTACTTATACAAGTATAATCATAACCGATTTTGTTGTAGAGGCTCAAAGCATTGCAAAGGGAGCAGTTTCCCTGAGATTAAGTCATTCCGAAGCAGAAGAGCTCGCCAGTCATTTCAACTGTCTTCTTTAGGTATATAGATGGATATTTATTATTGTTGTACACAATGTGCCTGTTTTTCTCAATGATACATCGTGATTACATAACTTATCATGCCATCGTTGAGACTTGTTTTCCTACTGCCCAATTTGCCATTTCTTTTCGGTTTGATCTGCACTACTTTCTTGTGGTACTTTGCTACAATTTGGATATAGTCATAATGATTTTCCCGACTGCAATGTTCTCAAATAATATTTATTATCATCTGGATATATACATATTCGACCTGTTTATTACGCTTATTGTTAGAGCATGTTCTCTGTAAAAGTGGAAATGGAGTGACACTGGCCTCATCTCGATGTCTGAAACCTACAGTACAACATCCCCATGAATTAGGTAGTAGGCTACAGCCACCACTTCATTATTTTAGATCAAACATCAAATAGCAAAGAGCGAGCACCCACGAAGAGAATACAACTATGAATGAAGGGAATGAAAATGGACGAAGAATAATGGAGCATGGCGAAGATTGTGGACTTTGAACTCGTTTGGAATGTTTTCTTCTTGTCTAAAATGATGCATCTAATTGTAAATACTTGAAATGATATGAATTCTGCAAACTGATTGTGAAGACAATCGTAAAGTAGTCATATTTTTTGTTTGGGAAGAGGGTCAAGGAATTCTTGAGATCAAGTCATCGCTCTTTTTTTCCGTTGTGTCAATCTGTCATCCAGCTACCCAGTGTGAATCCCAAAATCTTTTCTGTCGAGTTTATCAACTTCTCGTCGATCACAGAGAAAAAAAACTGTCACTGGTGACAGTTTCGTCTACAGTGAAAACTGTACGATTGCCATTTGACAGTTTGAAACTATCGGTTGCGACAGTTTGAAACTGTCAGTTTTCCGTCGCTTCTCTCTCACTTCATTCATTTCTCCAAACCACGCCGTGCGGTGTAATTAATGTGGAGTTTGACATACTGGACTCAGGTACGGTAGTGAGCCGCGACGCGTCCCTCCGACGGGTCGCGGCTCATAGAAGCCTGCCCCCAGGGTTAATTCAAATACTTACTATTAAGCGTGATACGCAGTAACAACATCACATAGAATATACTTATCATGTTTATCAACAAAAAATATATGAAATCGACGACACAATATTGAAGAAGTAACATAATGGATCTAACAACAATTATATCAACGGAACATTTGGATCTTTGTATGACAATCGATGCTTGAGATGATAGATATCATGTTGTCACAGTTGCTTGTTGATTATTGAATGGGTATTGATTGGCTGTCTGGTTCCTGCGAAGAAGATGGTGAATCGTCTGAGTCAGTGGCCGCCTCAGTCTCTCCATTGTTTCTCTCGCCGGCGGTCGTCTCATAGTAATATGTGTATAGTGGTCGTTATTTGCCAAAGTGGTCGTCTCCTAAACAAGTAAGGGATTAAGTCTTCATCGCTTACCTTTCAGGTGAGAGTATTAACAGAATTCCGGTGTAAGAACCGACCAAATGTACCATCACATGGAACAAAAAATTCAAAATCGTTTTGAAGTCTCGATATTTATGGAGGTTGCACAAGTACATTTATGTACTACAACCGAAATGATTTGGTCGCCGCATCTCGCTCCGCTGAAAAGATATAAACTGCGAAAAATCCGAAAATAACGATAAATATTCAGAAAATCATTTGAGGAGTACACCACATCTCGCTATTGCACAATAATTTTGCATGCTCATTTCTTTCTTCTTCGGGACGTTGGAGGTGTTCGAAGCTCAAGGTCGCACCATGATACCCGGGTCATGGTCAAAATCACCATGGCCAGGGTATCATGGTTCAAAAAATGAAAGTTGTATTTTTTAGTTTTATGTTGATATACTGGAAAATCACCATGGCCAGGGTATCATGGTTCAAAAAATGAAAGTTGTATTTTTTAGTTAGAAAGTAGAACTAGACTCACGCGACGAATCGACCGCCATGAACAGACAATGGAAGTGATAATGAGACATGATCCTATTTATAATACATGCAAATTAGCAA
>JACMIF010004358.1:0-12473 GCA_014805445.1 Diplogasteroides magnus | reverse complement strand
CCACGATAACCTCTACACATGGGCGAAATTTCGTCACAATAGGACCATTTTGAAAAAATGGCATTTTTTGGCACTTTTTCGTCAATAACTCAACGGGAAAAATTTTTGTGGTGCCAACCCGTATAAAATATGTTGCTGAGGTATTATAGTACCTGCATGATTTTTGGGCCGATTTGCGGAGCTCGTTCAAAAATTTTGTGAATTTTTTTCTGATTTTGACGACAGGCTGGGACCACTTTTGAGGGTAGTTCTGAGCCTTGCAGGTGAACCTGAAACTTATTACGCCGTGCACATGTATGCCTGGTAGTCAGCTATAACTAGCCACAAAAAATAGAGAATATTCTCAACGAGTAGGAAAAAATCTCGTGTCGATCTCCTGATGATAAACCGATGCTGGGAGTGAAAAAGGGCTATGGGAGCCCATGTCACATCCATTTCATCCGATAAAGATTGTTGCCAATGATGCTAAGAAGCTAGAAATTTTTAATAACAATTAATCGATTTAATCAAATATTCAACAAACAATTGAATTTGACCAACAATGCGTGAACTCCGCATCGTGTTTTAGCATGCACACATACACTCGCAACACGCTGCATACACACAATCACAGTTTGCTAACGGTCGGCAATTTTCAAAATGATTTTTTTTCTAGATTTCTGCAAGCTTCCGGGAAATTCTTTGTATGCTAAATAATTACTGTAACGACAAGGCATCGAGCGACATACAGCTCATGACTGGGCACACTCGGGGGCCAAAATCGCTGGGGGGTCCCTACACAGCAATCCGATTGGATGGTCGTGTGTCACTTTCTGCATTTTAGAAAAGTCGGATGGTGTGGTGCACTCGGCTAATTTATCAAATTTTAGGCCGGCCTAAAATCGACTTGTTTTGGTTAATTCGCGTGTCACAATTAATTTTTATGCTTTTAATGAATTGGCCATTGTCCATTCCACATAAGCATGACTCTAATTCCCCGGAAAGTGCACAACATGACAAAATTGAGATGTTTCAACGAAATGAAAACGATATTGCAACTCCTTCAGAGTGCTTCTCATGTCTATCTATGAGTGTCTCTTTCCTTCTTCCATTTCTTTCCAATCTGTACATTCTTCCCTATTGCAACTTCTATTTGAGTTGATACTATTTGTCTTTGTCTTGATGTTCCAATCGACTGACATCTATCACATCATATCACTTCTCCTTCTAATATCCAACACAATTTACAATTTGCACCAGGGCTCTGCCACTATCTAAAGGGAGTAATCAACTCCTAATGAATAGACTTATGTACCTGTATTGTAATTGAACAATTCCATTATATGAACAGAATGGACATGATTGCAATAAAGATTCTCCATTCTCTTCACTTCTCACTATCAAATTGCCTCCTAAACAAATCAATTGCCATGCCGTTCTTGTTTTTGAAAGTCAAAGGAGGAAAAGTGGAGATTGAGGGAATGGAAGGATTAAAGAAGAAGACACTCAATGAAATGAATGCGATACTTACTAGGAGGGGGATGACTTCTTCCAACCATAAAGGTCTTCATATAGTCATTCAATCCCATCTTATGTTTATTGATCCATCTTTGATTAGAGGAAGATGACCAACAACAATGAGATATGAAGTCACATGATAGATGAGATAAAGATACCACTGAAGGAATAAAGAATCATTTATCCAACAATGACCAATCACATATGAAGTGGAATGACACAAAGAAGATTATACCTGGAATAAGAAGGTAATAGTTGTCAATTGATCATTGTCAATGTCTCGTCATGTCCATCTTCAATCTCCGCCCTTTTCTTTCCTTCAATCTGGTCTTCATTCATATTCATTCAAGGGAGAACGCAAGGATAGCGTGAAGTGCACAAAGGAACACAGCGACGGCCTCAATGAACAAGTCATTGGGATGGGAGAGGGAGGACTTACTGCGGTACTTGAACACTTATCGATCCATCCATCTGGAGTACTGTAGTCTATTGAATACAGTATCTCTATTACTGCACAAATACCAGATATGAGGGAGCAAAACACAGCAGAAGGCATCTCCTGTGAGGAAAGGGATTGAATTGAATTGAGAAGAGACCCACCACGAAGTTGTACGAGACAATACATTTGTGTTGTAGATAACACATTTTGGTTACAATCCATAGAATAGAAATGAGAAGAAGGAATGGAGAAACTAAGACTGTGAAGTACTGAAATGAATGAATGAGAGAGGATGATTAGTTGGTAGTCAGGGGAACGACTCACTCACCTAACATTACACTCCATCTCTATTCCTATTATTGTACTATGCAAACATTCAATGGAAACTAAGTAAGGATCTAAAAGAGAAACCTGTGCTATGTGCAGAGAAGTTGATGCTGATGGAGTACACGAAATATCACGAATATTGAGAAAGGACAAGTAGAGAAGGAGAAGGGATAACAACTGAAAGGAAGACTCATAGAAGGAAAGTCATAGACAACTAACCAACGATGATATGTATAGGGATAGAAGGACTGGAGAATGTTTCCTTTTACGTGAATGACTAGTAGCCATTGAGAGACTTGTGCTATGTCTTCCCCTTTCATCCTCAGTCAGACCCGCCTCCCGCTCATTTCCCTCCTCTCTCTAATACACATCAATCTAAGGTGAATTGAGACAAAGAAGAGACTCAACCCGGACATGACAAACAATATATCATCACACAATGTCACTTCTTCCTTTTGCTATTGCAATGCTTCACTTTTCGTCCCTCCAAGCAACAATGAAGCATAAGCTTCTTTTTGTTCGTAAAGTGACTTATTTGGAAGAATGAATGACTCCTCAAGTTCCAATTTTCTTCTTTGTGAATGGATGAAACCGCAATCTGCTCAAATTACCTCAACTTATAATAGAGCATTTGAGTATTGTGGGAGGAGTACCCCTCCCCCTCCCCCTATCCACTCTCAAACGGAAGTTTATTTCTTGTGGCATATGTACTCCATTAGTGGCTAATGAGTCCTTTTCCCTCTATTGACATTCATATCATTTCAATCTCACAATCTTTCACTCATCTACAATGCGCCAAAAGAAAAGTGTTCGTTGGGGGCAAAAAAGGTGTGGCGTGGCGGTCTTTTCATCCAACTCCCACCATACTTGTAAGAGGGTGGAGTATGACTGGATGGTCATTGTGACTCCTTGCACTACTTAGAAGGGGACGGTCACTGTATCCCATCACTCACATATCCCGTGTAGTACAAACACTTCTCCGCATGCTAATGTTGTCTTGTCGTTTGATCGTCATTGACTTCCCTCTTCAACTTCCCTTCAAGACTCAATCCAAGGTCGACTATTCATAACGAACACTTATACTGTTTATACATTCTAATAGATGTAACAAGTCATTGTATATGCACTTTGTGTATCATTCATACCCTCAGGTCATATAGTCTCCCTTCCCTCTCTCTTCTCTTTTTCCCTTTGACCCCAGTTGGATATTCTAATCCCAGTTCAAGATTGGCTCATCTTTTTGTCCGTTACTCGGTCTTCCTTCTCTTCTCTCATTATCCTTCCAATTAGTACGATTTGTGTGATGTCACAATCGTCGATCCATCAACCTCAAGAGGTCCTCATTCGTACCATTTGAAGAGTTGACTGTCAAATACTTTGCGAGTGTTGCCTGAGGGAACATCCCCTCCCCCTCCCCTTCCCTTCACATTCAAAGACTGCTTCCCGTGATACATTTGTGTGGTGACTGGACTTGCCTCATAATTGACTCTTTGAGTTATGCAATCATTCTCTTCACTCTCATCCATGTGCCTTCTTCTACTCCTTCTGGTTCTTCTTCCTCATTCAATCTCTTCTTATCTTATCTCATTCAGATGTTTCCTCTTCTATCTGCTCATTCTCAACCTTCTCAATGTTCTGATCTTCCTTATATTCAAGGAGAGGTGAGTCTTCCCTTCTTCTTCCTTTCATTCCTTCCTCCATTCAGATCTTTTCTCGTTCCCAAAGAACCAAAGAATCTGTAGTAAACAGAACAACTTCTTCTAAGTTGGGAGTTGATCAGACGGCTTGTTTTGAGTTTGCAGACAGTCAGGTCAGTCGTTTGAGTAGAAGAATGAAATGGGCTCTCTTGTTAAGAATGATTCATCTATCGTTCATTCACTCACATTTGTGAGGGTTGAACAGATTCATTCAGTAACAGCCACTTATCAATTTGCCCGTCCCTTAATCAGAGTAAGTGGCCATGTTATCTCTTCCCTTTCATTCTAATCAGACAAGTTGTCTATGTGACTGTCAAGGAGGGGACAATCACTGCCTACA
Source organism: Diplogasteroides magnus (assembly GCA_014805445.1). Lineage (NCBI taxonomy): Eukaryota > Metazoa > Nematoda > Chromadorea > Rhabditida > Diplogasteroididae > Diplogasteroides > Diplogasteroides magnus. The sequence continues at coordinate 8,173 of JACMIF010004358.1, read as the reverse complement.
AGAAGATTATGCATACAAGTGAGTCTCCCCTTCCCTCCCCATTCAATCCACCCCCTTCAGAAACTGTACCTCCATAGATAGAAATGGACTGTGTCTACGTACATTCCATACAGGAAAGTCCTCCCAGGGATATCTCCTGGATGGGAAGAGTGATATCTGTTGTACACTTGAATTGACACCATATAAGGTATGAAGGACAATGGGAAAGAGAGACAATCAACTATAGGGAAGGGAATACACGGCTGTCAAGATAGGACAACCAGATACTACTGCTGTACTCACGTATAGGGCATATCATAGGAATGAAGACGGATGGCATTTGGATAATGAAAGGAGTATTACGGTAAGAGGAATGAAGGGATGAGAGACAACGAACATTGTACAAAGGAGTATTCCGTTATGAAGTTGGAGGCAATAATAAATTGGATATTGCTGTTAGTGGAACATCACCCAGCAAGACTCTTCTTCCTAATCTTATCTACTTTGTAAAGCCTGGTAAGAGTAATCGTATCATTTACAAACGAATCAACACTCAGATTCATCCGAAATACAAGAACCACTCAATGTTATTGTGAATGATTTGGGTGAATCGGATCTTTATAAGTTAGGATGGTTTAGAAAGGATCAAAATGGTAAATGGTCAATGAGCAATGGTGCATTGGTCATGTCTCAGGCACATGTAAGTCAATTGTGACATTCCCCTCAACAATTCATATTCAGGTTATAAATGTTCTCAATTGCAAGGAACAAAGATTCAATTCGGGATTTCTGGCTGACCATTACTATTTGACAGAGGGAGAATGGAATGGTGAGTGATTGGAGGGGATGAGTAACAATACCCATTGACAATGTATGTCACTATGACATAGACTAGGGATTAGACTGAACTAGTTGACCGGATATGCTATTGTTACAGAAAGGAATGATGATGTGACCAAATGGACTCATATTGAATCAGCAACATTGGAAGGGAGACAAGTGAGAGTTAGAAATGCAGAAGGAACTGTCAATGAAGTTATTATGAATGACATTCAATCATATAATCATTCATTCAGATATATTTATCCACTCAAAGTCGTCCTTTTGTACTTCGACATTCATCACATCTTGGATCATTCGATGGACAAATCACACTTGATCGATCATCTTAGTCAACACATACTCAATATAACATTCACTGTATGTTTGATGCATTGACTTCTTTGATATTCCTTTCAGAATTGTCGTGGTACTCTCCTTGGGAATGTATATCCATCGGAGGCTAGAGAACGGAATGACTTCTCTTATTCTGTATCTTATTCATTCTCATTCCCTTGTCAATGACCCATTAAGGTCTCTCTTGGTCCTCATAATTCTTCGACAATCTCAGCCTCAATGGATTCAAGTGTGAACAGTAGAAGATATGTGTGTTTCTATCCAATGGGAGATATGAAAGGAGAGAGGTAAATGGGGAATGTGAAAGGAATGAATGAATATGTTGAGATGTAAATGGCTTCCCTTCAAGTCTTCTCCTCTTGCAACTATCTCTCCCCCACCAGGACTATTCCCTCAGATAGGACATTGTACTTCATGTAATATGATTGGGCCAGAGGTTATTCATTCTTTCATTCCATTCAATTCCTTCTCATTCAGGCATTCATTCAATATTTGGATCCACGCAATTGGTTCAATGATAAAATGAACATAAAAATGGTTGTAGTGGGAATAGTTGAGTTCATATTAACAGCCATCCTCATTTATATAGCCATTCTTCTATTAACAAAATGTGTTATTCCCCTTGCTCGATGTTCACTTTATATACCAAAAGGATCAGAAAAGAGATCACCCAGTAGATAGAGACTCATTCATCTTAGTCCCCTTTTTATCCTTCCCATATGCCTTGACTCCCTTCACTTCCTTCTCTTTCTTGCCTTCCCTCATTCACGGGTATTCTCTGCTTAAGACGTGTAGTGGCTGTACTTGACACTTCAATTCCATTTCAGCTCTTTATTCTCTGGGATTGCATATGAGAATATTGAGATGATTATACAGATAAAGAATAATGAAGAATGAGAGAGAAGGAATATGTCATAGAGAAGAAAGACTCTATCATAGTTGAAGGATTCCAAATAGATTGTTTCCTTTTGCTGTTTTATCCTTTGAGAAGAATAGTTCATCGAAAAGTTTCTTCCATTCTTCAGGAGTGATTTTGGCGTAATTATCCTGTAGAGATACTACCATTATGAAAAGAAGACAGAAGACTGACATTTGTGATTGACTTGAACGCTTTTGTTGCACTATCTGATTTGACTCCATATAATGCCATTCCATCACAATACTCAGCCAAGTCCATCACTCCATCCTCTTAAACACATCAATCAACACAAAAGAATCAATAATCTCACTCGACACATCGAAGAGTTGAAACATGAAGTTACGGTAGTCAGAGAACCATTTCTGTGGTTTAGATTGATCAACCTGAGATAAGAGACGGTCTTTCATTCATTCATTCACTCACTTGTGCCAATGCATTAATGAATTCATTGAGTGAAATGAGTTGATCATGGTCAGCATCTGCCAACTGAGAATCGAATTGTATTCCCTTTTATGATACAATACTCACTTTACATAGTCCTTCCCACAATGCAGCCAATGCTGCCCTTGCAAAGTCCCATTGAACAGACTCTGCACCGTAGATATCACGAACTTTCTATTCAGACAACTCATCAAGACACCATTAAATTCTTACTCTGGTAACTAAATAGAAGTCTCCCCAGTCAACTTTCTTTGATGAATTGCGATCTGAAAAAACGAAATGAAACAAGACTGTAGAAGAAAAGGGTTAGCACCAAAAAAGACAGAGAAGATTCTTTCCCATTTCCGTAGAAGAAATGTATTAACATTTGGATGAGACTTCGTTAGTTGATCCATTCTAGAATTGATTGCATTGAATGGTAAACAATTATAAAGAGAGCAAATATGAGATGAGATCTCTTCTTCTCTCTACTAGTTGACTATGAGATGGCATTCAAGAGGACAATCAACCAGGACTCCGCCCACTGTGTAAAGCATCCCACGCATTCTACCTAATCTAATGAACACAACGAACAGCTTAAAGTTCTCAAACCACACACAATCATCTACACTTCCTGTGTCCACTATCTCATTTAGTTTCTAGCGATCCAACTTCCAGATAAAATGGTTTTTATTACTCCTGTGTAGTACTCATTTCCGAGTCAATGCAGTTTTATTTCCGCAGACTTGGAAAACTCCTCTGAAAAGGAGGTACATGGACATTGTCCATTGGACAAATATTTTTAATATAAATTTTAACAATTTCTTAAAAATTTTAGTCTCGCAACGAATGTTAAATAGTTTCGGTAATCCGAAGCTTATTGATTGATTTTATGTATACTGTGCATTGTTGCTAATTGGTCATAAAACATGTTTAAAATCTGCATTGATATTTCCTTCTATGTACTAATGGTTATGTTGCAGTAGGAAGTCGTCCGCTCTGCACTCGTGTTGACCGGTGATGCATCTGCAGACAATTCTGGATCATTTGCGATGCGGTTCAATTTCATGTTCTTTGTCTCAATAAGCAAAAGAGTTTAGACATGACTCAGGATTGTCGCACACATAAGCAGGAAGAGAACGAGCTGAATTCTTTCATGGTTACATACACAGAAGGTATTTCGAATAAATACCTATAGACATGTTATGCATTTCAGACGAGAATAACTCATATGAGCTCGAAGAGGAGGCGAAATATGTGGAAGACGAGGTCGAACTTATAGATCCTGCTTTAGCATCGGCAGATACAATCAATTTCCAGTGATGAAAAGTGATGCGATACTATTATCATTGTATTTTTTAGGCTTGAGAGAGAGAAGTGTGCAGTAGAAAGAGATATTGGTGAAGACGAAAATGCCCTTGAAATTATAAGAAGTGGACGGGGATCAACTGAAGAAACGGAGTTGAACACTCTGTTCCAAAAACTCTTTGCAAAGTTGGAGAATGTGGTTAGAGCAGTTTTCAGCTAGTTAATAGTATTTATTTAGAATTGTTGTGCGGGTAACCTCACTTCAGTTGACTATGGGAATCAACAACTACTTGATAGAGGTATGTGTGCCACATCCCACAGCAGTAAGTATATGCAATTAAGAATGTGAATTGCGGAAGGAATTGGATGATCGCTCACGAATTCTAAATGATTTCCCCCTTACTCCTATTTCGATACCAATTTCTGTTAAGAATATCCTCATTCGATCTGCAAAGGCATTTTACGTCTTTCGCATACATGCAGTTCTTCCTTCAGAATGACATCAAAGCGACAAATAAGGAGATTATTTCCGTCAAATTGGAAAAGAGGAAGTTGGAGAAGACTAGATACTAATAAGAGAGGGTCGACAATGTAATAGTATCAACGTGTAAGACATGCCCAAACTCCATGTCTTTGAATATTTTATCTGGAATAGCTGTCAAATTATTATCCTGTGCAATGTTATTCTCTAAGAATAAATCATGAAAAAGACAGCTAAGTGACGAACATTATTTTAGCCATTTTGAACTATGATGTCAGTTGATGAAAATGAGCTTCTTGCTGAAATCTGTTTGTGCTCTTTCGAGTACTACTGAAGCTTCATCGAATGAGGTCCTTTGCATTGGAGGAGTTTGCAATCTACCAGCCACGAACCACTCAGATAGATCATTATACATATTATTACGCTCCTGTAAACATTAGTTACTCTTTCTTCCTTGACAATATGAGTGGAGTAATGAACCTCTGACGTTCCCTCGCTTTCATACCATCTTGACATCCAGAATCCCCGAAGAATGATATCAGTAAATATGAGAGAAGCAGTAGGGATCAAAAAGAGAAGAAGACAAGAGAATATATGATTGACTTGCCATGAGTGGTTGTTTACTCATTCCACCATAAGTGACCATAACTCCTTTCTTCTTCAACATTGATGCCATAAAGAGAGATGATCGTCCTCCCACGCAATTCAAACCAAGATTTGCTTTTATCTCAATTGTGTGCTTGGGAAATGAGACAATGAAAGTAAGACCTTTCCTCTCATAGTAGATGCCATTTCTTCTTCAGTAATAACTTGAGATGATCCAAGTGATATAAGTTCTTCTTTGAGTTGATCAATCCCATCTCGATTTCTCACTACACTCACACATTCCAATCCACGAATAGCACATATCTCAAACGGTATCATCGTTCAACTCTCTTCATCTCCATGCCTGCATCACAGCTCTACCCACTGCAGAGTTTCCCCCATTCTGGATTACTGTATCTCCTGGTTGGAGAGAGACAAAGTCATTCAGCATTCGATATGCGGTCGATGGATTGACCTATAGAAGAATGGATATTGTAGCAAAGGAAAGGATATCTATAACCTGAAGGGAGGAAGAAGCTTCAATTGAAAGTCTTTTATCAATTGGCCACACTTCATTCTCTCCATGATCACCATGTTGTCTCCATGTACCAATTCCTGATTTGGCAGGAATGACTCGATCTCCCACAGAAAGATTCGACACTCCTTCTCCTATCTTTAACATTACTTCTACCGTATCTCTTGACTCATCCAACCTCATCTACTTCCCCAACTCCTTCATTTCCTCCAATTGCAGGTAGAAGAGGTTTCACTGGATACACTCCCTTAAGTACAGTAACCATTTAACATTGAGTGTCTCCCACCTGGATCTGATTGATATCTGCAGGATTGATAGGTGCGGCCATCCATTTCACTCTAACATGTCCAGGAGCAACTCGAGATGCAAGTTGAACACTTTCAAGATGGACAACCTGATCAATACAATGGACTCGAGTCATTGAATGGACTCGCCTTAGATGGATCACCGTGTTCATCATACACTAATTGTCTACTTGAGAGTAGACGAGAGAACAAAAAGCATCTGCGACCACTCGATAACATCTTCAATCAACTTCATTTTGCCCTCTTCCATTGCAAGTAAAACAGATACTCTCAAGATATCAAACTTAATCCGTATCCACCATTTAATTATAGTAGAGATCGCTTTATCACGAGGTCATACGAACAAAAATGGTGAAACATTGACTGAAATGTGTTGACAAGTGCATGTAACAATATATTCAGGACTCCATAGCTTCCTCTTTGACTGGACAGTCCGGTATGGATGCTACATCTTGATATCCTCCATCATGCACTTCTTCTTTCAGTTCCTTCTTCGTTTCCTCCAACACTTTGTCAATCTCCATTTCAGCCTCCGCCGCTCTTTCCTGACAATACAAACTATTACATATACATTCACTCACAATCAGGCATTCTGGTAATAGTTGAACAGGAATGAGAATAGTATACATCCCGCGGGATTCCCTATTTCCCGAGATCAAATTCTCCCGACCGAAAATATTTACATGGAAGAGACATTCAAGTGGCGTAGCGCAACCATTTCAAATAAGCTAACTTCATCGCAGTCATGTTTCCAACAATTATCTAGTCTAAACTATGGACCGTAGTAGCCTAACATCATGAGGTCTCGCCACTTCCACAAATGCTCAATCTCTTCACGAGTTCAGATAGAGGTGGCTATGAACGATAGATGGAAAAGTGAAGGAATAACTTCAAAATACCACCCCCAGATGATTCAGCCCTAACTAAGCTAAAGAAGAACTACATGAATAAGACAGATCCCTCCCATGAATATGTGTTATCCCACCTCATCCTGAATTCTCTCTTCCAATGAACTGTCCCTTCTCGCTGCGGCCTATAATACCGTTATTATTCATAGCCTATTTCCCAGCGCAATCATCTACAATAAGTAAATGAAAATATTGACCTTCTCAAGTAATTTCTCCCTCAGCTTTTCCTCCTCTCCCTTGTCTTCCTTTTTTGAATCCTTCTTCTTTTCCTTATCCCTATCATCCTTCTTATCCTTGTCTCTCCTCTCCTTGTCCCTCTTTCGATCTCTACTTCTACTTCTCTTCTTATCCCTTCTATCTTTTGATCTGCTTCTCTTTCTGTCCTTATCCCTTCGATCCCTGTAATATCATCTTTCATCTCTTCTCCTTCATATCCTTACCTGCTTCTATCCCTTTCCCTTCTATTGTCTCTATCCCTTGATCGGCTTCTCTTCCTTTCTCTATCCCTACTCCTTGATCTCTTCCTTTCCTTTTCTCTACTTCTACTTCTTTCCCTTCTTCTTTCTCTTGATCTGTCTCTACTTCTATCTCTTCTTCTTGAAGGACTTCTTCGTGGTGATCGACTTCTTCTGTAATGTACCGTAACCAATGAATGTATATGACTGTACTGTACCTTGCGGGAGATCTTCTGGGAGAACGAGACCGTCTGCGGGTTCGACTACCGGAACGGGAACGGGAACGGCGACGTTCCTCTAAAACAAACAAACACATATAAAATAACATCATCACAGGTCTTCTCAGATGAAGAGAGAGAGGTGATACATCGCTTTTCATTAACATCGATGAAAGCATCCTCACATTACTATGTCGACAGCGCACACGTACTTTTAAATTATCTTTTTGATTGTTTTTCGCCAAAACAATGCACATGAGTGAGATTACACAAATGAAATTGCCATAGTATTTTGATGTACGGAGATGTATGCAATTTTTAAAGTTTCAATATTTTTCATGTGAAAATTATCACTTTAGCCGATGAGATCAGACAACAACGGATTTAGACAATGGCAAAATACTTAAGCAAATTTTAGCGTGCCATCGTGATCAGAGTTGACTGTATACATTAAAGGACCCCTCTAGTAGTGACCTTCAATCGGATATTTAAAGTCATTCTCGTTTCTCTAATTCATTTGAAGCTGTTGTCTCTCACAACTGTTATACAGCCGCTTCGAATGAATTAGAGAAACGAGAATGCATTTAAATACCCGATTGAAGGACTCTAGTAGAGTGGGCGTAGTAGATAATTTATTGTTAGCGAATCGCCATTTCACTTCGTGTCTGGTTCATTCATTGCCCGGTCGTCTCTACCAAGCCGAGTCGTATGCTAGGAATGAAATGAGACAGCGTTTATCTGCGATATTATCTGCAGATAATTGGTCGCACATGTATCTAGATAAACGCTGTCTCATTTCATTCCTAGCATACGACTCGGCGTGGTAGAGACGACCGTGCAATGAAAGAACCAGACACGAAGTGAAATGGAGATTCGCTAACAAT
>JACMIF010004357.1:0-12474 GCA_014805445.1 Diplogasteroides magnus | reverse complement strand
AACCAACAATTCTAGTAAAAATCAGAAAAATCACACTACTTGAGTACTCTCCATTGCGGGTATGCACGTCCCTCAGCGAAGCCTGCTTCTCGCTGTAGATAATCCCAAACATTGCATTTTTTCACTTTTTTCGATTTTTTTTCCCATATCTCCTTGTAAAAAATTCGAGGGGATTAGCTAAAGGTAGTTTTAATGTTCACTCATCATGGACTCTTCAACGATACATAGTAGGATCGAAAACCTCGAGACCGGTCCAAACATGTCCATTGTTAGGCATCGTCCTTGCTTTCCATAATAAGTATTCAATTTTACTATTTGCGTAAGAGTCTTACTGAAGCCTTAAACGATACCGTAATCTAGCTACCATTACTGGTGCTTTAGCCGAGGTCGGAGCAGCTCCTTCTGCCTGCAACTGCTTTCGTCGCTCCTTCAACACGTAATGTTCTCGCATGCGACGATCGAGTCCGTCGCCTTCTGAAACTCGGTTGATATGAGTTTCCGTGTTGCAATAAATGCAATATTTATGATTCACAGATGTGCATTGATATGAAATGTCTTACGTCTAAATGCAAGTTCGTTCCGTCGGCCGCTCTGCTTTGTTTGACGATGACTTCCACAACTCGGCAGGTCAGTCGGGATAACATCTGTAAATATCAAACTACAAGGATCACTGGTAAGGATACGAAGATCCATTTGCATCGTGATTCTCATTCCATTTGGAATCACAACAATAGAATGGTACAAAGCAGCCATTGACCCAACGTATACGTAGCGCAGTGGTTGAGTGCTGGGGCTACCGCCCGCAACACCCGGGATCGAATCTGCTGTGTCGCGTGGACACAACATCGACGTTAACAAGAGATCACCAAATTAGTCACAAAAGGAACCTAAGAATTTTTAAACGAATTATAAAAATATAGCTGCAAGAACATTCACGATTAAAGAATGTCACCACTAAATTAGGCGCAGAAACGACCGCTAGTAATGAGATTAGACGGCCAGAAATGGACGGCTGTCAATAGCGTTCCATAATGCGATCCCTATGTATCGCTAGACTACAGTAAACATTTCAACCGTAACCCTTCAAATCGATGTGAGACCCGACGCCACTGCATCGCTCAGAGATTTCCTGTTTTGGCGTGACGCTCTAATGCTCGTATGCAGTCCATCCGCAGATAGCGTGATCACGGCGGATAAGTGGACGTCAGTTCCCAAAGTGGATATTAGACAACGCATTGGATATGGTTCCGGATGAACGCAGGCGGAGATATAGAAAAAATAGAAAGTGGCCAATGACTTTTTACTCAACCTGATAAAATACAAACTGCTCGCTGACGTTGAGATAAAGCAACTGTAACTGAAAGGATCGATGGATTTGAATACAGTTTATACTATGACTTTTATAATAATGAGTACACATAATAAATAAACATGTGCGAGTTTAATCGTCGTCTTCTTTTAATTCATTGAAGTCTGTTCTCGCAGAAATGAAGATTCCACGATGTCTTTTAGATGGAATAACTGCCTCCACTGCTGAAGAAGGAGTACGGTGGTTCAATTGGGCCAGACTAAGGAACGAACCTGACCCATTCTCCTGCGGGGCTCCCATTGTATATATGAAGTTAGTGTCTCCGTACTCATCTACATGTACGTTTACGTCTTCCTCTCCAATCTTTCGTCTGAGTCTTTCCTCGATGGCTGCAGACCATTCCACGTGCAAGTTTATCCTCATTTTTGAATGGAGCAAAATCTAAATCGAAAAGTTAATCATTATTTTAATTCACCCCTAATTCAGGGACGTTATTTAAAATTTCATGTCTTGACTTCGTTGAAAGGCACTACTTCTAGCCGACTCCCCTCATCCTCCCGGAACTCCGGTGCGCATTTTCAAAGTTGGTAAAGCCACGATTTTCGAATCACATTTTTGGATTGTTGTCCGCCTTCTTCGTGGATTTGAGATGGAATCCAACAACTATAGCATGTAGCCAGGTAAACTGCCGACGCTCCTGAGGGACCAGTTCGCACAAATGTCAAATTTCCATCAGGAGTGTCGGTCGTTCATATGGCTACAAGCACCAGTTGATAGTTGTATTCTATCTCTAATCCACGAAGGAAGCGGACAAAAAGCCAAAAATATGGTCTAAAATTCATGGAGTCAAGACATGAAAATTTAAAGGACGTGTTTATTACATATGAATCAACCAAATACTATAATTTGATTTAATTTATCTACATCAATTAGGCATGTAGAATATATTGTAACAGAAAAGAGTTCTGAGACTACAACAAATATAGAAATAATCATTTCGAAATGTTAAGCTTCACCTCTTCAGGATTGGTCATCGAGAAGGTCAGGCCTTTCTTCAAATAGCGAAGTACGAATATGGATTGTTTTATCGTAAAGATGTGTTGGAAAACATCAGCCTTTGAAGCCTCAATTTCAACGTAGATTGTAATATCCGTCGTTTTCCTCAGAATTGGCAAGATCGACGAAAGAACTGAGGAAGTTATCTTGCGGTGAACTCCCAGAGATATTCCTCCTGATCTGTAATATTATTGTGGAAAACGGAAGTGACATAGCTGGTACACATGGCGAGTTTTGTACCTACCTATGGATGATCGCAAAGTGTACATTTCTTTGTATTGTAATCATGAAACATATCTGAACTCCTCTGTGAAAGTGCGAATTTGAGCTATTTTTCTAATTATTTCGAAATAAACTAATTAATATTGATTTTTAAAATCATTTTGGACACATTTGAACATGTTCCAACCGAAATATCGATGAAAACATTATGGTCACATTGACATTCAGATATGTTTCAAGAGTCCTTATTAAATTCGGATAATCAACTGGAGACATGGAATTTGTCAGTTCCGTTTTCCACAATAATACCACATATAATTTAAATGATGATCACAACACTAATCGATACGGATTGGCAGTTTGACTACTTTATGGGTTATATTTCACAGGGATTATTAATGGATTATGTTTCACAGGGATATGTCTTTAAATATATAGTAGCCTTGAAATGTAACCCATAAAGTAGTCAATCTACCAACCATAGTACTAACCGAGCACAAATTTCTTCAAATGCTTCCACGAACGGACGACCAACGTATCTTTTCTCCAGTTCTCTTCTCCTTATTTCAGTTTCTCGGATGCTTTCGGGATTGCGCTTGTAAGGAAAGGGCTCCTATTGTGTTTAAAAATAATTATGAAGGTGTGTAAAATCCCACCATCTCAACCGCAACACACTTGTTATCCTTGACCTTGAGATAAGCGTACATGTTTCGATCAATATGCACTTCAAAATCATCCTGCCCTTTTCCGGATACAAGACCGACTTTTAGAATACACCTGAAACACTGAAACACATATTATCATAAGCACTTTGACATGGGCTTGACCCCAAGAAAATGTTAGGCAGAATGATAATGAAAAGAGTATTTCGTTCGCAATGTAAAGTGAAGCGAAAAAGAGGTATAATAGGTCGGTATCAGGGGTTCAAAAACGGTAAATTTGTCGTCATTCTTCTCCTCTGCGCGGTCGTCTATCACGGAGTGATACAACCGCGCTCCGGAGAAGAATGACGACAAATTTACCGTTTTGAACCCCTAGTCGGTATGATTGGCAGTTTGACTACTTTTTCGTATGGCACTATATATTAGGTCGATTCTTCCTCCATTATATGAGGAATCACTGCCAGGGGGTAAACAGGGCAGTTAGAGTCCTCTAACACCTTGTCCAGTGATATCAGGGGTCAAAATATCAAAGATCAAAGATCAAAAGATCAATCTCGGCTCCCCTCTTTCTCATCTCCGAGTTCATCGTTTTTCGTTGTTCACAATCAACATCGAAGATATTACAGCAGAGGGAGATCGGAAATCGGGCATTTTTCGGATTGGCAGTTTCGCGGAGCGGCTATCTCTTCGTTCGTTGGCCAACCACTCCAAGTGGATTGACGAAAGAGTAATTGATTTTATTTTACTACCGATTTTGAAACCCTATTATCTATTTGGGAAATGGCACCTTGGGGGTGTGATGGGGGTCGTGACCGAACCCGGGACCGGTGGCACCTCAGACCACTTGGCCAACTCTCAACTCGATCAGAGACCTCCAGAATTTCGCGAAAAACGCAAGCGGGTAAACGAAATCAGCGATATTCGCCCTCTGGGAATGCTTTCTTGAAGACCGTATTACGCATCATAACTGAACTGTTGCTGTAGTCTATTTATCTCACGGTTGAAACATATTCCGTAGCGACGAAGTAGCACGTAAAAATCAGAGACCAGGGTGGCATCCAGGTGTGCGACGCGTACTAGGAATAACAGTTCAGATAGGATGTATAATACTTTATGTAGAATGCATTCTTCAGGTTGTGTGACAAGAAGAGGAAAAGGCAGTGCAGAACCCCCCTCAGCATGAAATGAAGAGGAAGCATTTTATTTATCGTGCTTATTATTGTGGAAAACAAACTTGATATTTCGAGTACACACACTCCATCTGGTTGACGACTGTGCACTCTCAAATTTGAGTGCTATTTCGTCGTTTCTCTGACCATTAGCCATGATTTTTAATAGGTTTCACGCTCAACATATAGAGGCTGACTTTCAACTCCGTTTACCACAATAATAACCAGAAGTTCGCCGCTGCATCTTTGTGAGTCTCCCTCAATTTCACTTTTCGTTACTGCAAACTTGGTTTATCGGCGATGCACAGTAAAAATGCTCTTCTTGGACTCAGTTAACGCAATCTTTAAATATGCAAATGGCCTCCAAGTGAAAACACTCATCCGCTCAGTCTTCCCCCTTACCTTCACTGAGAGCGGTCGCTTCAAGAGGTTCGTCGTCTCTTCCCTCAATGAAGCTACCTTAATCTTCCCTTCATGACTCCGGCCATTCCTGCTATGAGGCTCCTCTTCATCGTCCTTCTCTGCGCAACCGTCGTCTATTGTGTAACAGATTTCGTCCAATAGTACCATAATCTGTATAGAACCGTAGAAAATGACTTGGGAGCACCGCTGTCGAATCCCTTGCAAGGAACTGCCTCAGCAGATTCCCCTCCTCAGAGTATGCGCCTGATTGGAGTAGACCTTTCACGGCGATTCAGCCTGGCTTGAAGCGACAAATACCAAACGTCGGCGGAAAACGTGGTGTATGGCGGTATTTACTTAAATTTGCGGAACATTTAAATGGAAATCTTTTAATTTAATTCATTATTAACCTTCGCTGCTTGAAGATTCCATGAAGCATGAATTATGGACGGAACGATAGTAGCGAAATGTTATAGTACGCAAATAGTGGCAAAAACGAGATCAAAAATCGGCCTGATTTTACAACGGAATTGCTTACACAATTACGTGAATCGCCGTGCTTTACCTTACCTTATTTCTTGCAGCGCCAACATTGTCAATTAGGCCGTAATTTCAGGTAGCAGTGCAGCCGTCGTGCGAAAAAGAGCATCTCATCAAGAATGCGAACCATACTGATGTCAGTGTACGGTTTTACGAGCAAATACCGGGGTTTTAAAATCGGTAAAGTTGTCGTAATTCTCCTCCGCTGCGCGGTTGATCGTAGTGTGGGAGTAGGGAGTACGTTATGGACAGCCGTTCATTTCTAGTCGTCTAAGCTCACTCAGAGCGGTCGTCTCTGCGAAGTGAGAGACGACCGCTCTGGGAGACGACTTAGACGACTAGAAATGAACGGCTGTCATTAACGTACTCCCTACCCCCACACTAGGGTTTCTAAATCGGTATTCAAATTCATTTCTGACTCTTCGATTCTCCGCGGAGCGGTTGCCTATCGCTCATAGAGACAACCGCTCCGCGGAGAATGGAAGAGTCAGAAATGAATTTGAATACCGATTTAGAAACCCTACCCCACACTAGTTGGTTGTCTATGATGGAATCAGACAATGGCGCGGCTGAGAAGAATGAGGACAAATTTACCGTTTTTCATACCTAGTAAGTACAGCAGTTAAATTTATTGTCTTGTTTTCCATTTCTATGAGACTTTCCATGTGTGTATATGGCTATTTTTGACAAGTATTATAGAAAATAGCTCAAATGTAGGCTGGACTTTTTGGCGTATGCACAGACTGTCAAGCGCTAAGGTTCATTTACGAGCATTTTCTATCTATAACGTTATTCCGTCGCGTCTGGTCCAATTTGAATAACAAAAGTAATTTAAAAATTAATATATCACGCATTTATTCAATGTTCCACGTAAAAAATAATGATTGCAGAAGCAATGGTCAATGCCTTCTGGACAAGCGGCTGGCATCAAAGGATCCTCAATTGATTACTTGACCCTCTTCATTCCCCTCCCACTTACACTCTTAATCAGGATGCCCCGTCGCTAGAAAGCACTCAAAATGAGAGACTGACCGAGATTCTCCTTTGATTCGAAAAGATGCTAAATCAATGACTTGATAAAGAATGAAACTGCGTTGACTTGTGGCAAACATAATTGTCAAACAGGACGATATCGAGGGGGGAATATTACGATCGTTTTATTGATTCATTTTGCATATTTACAGTCGTATGACGATGACAATTAAGATTGACATGAATTGTAACAGCGTATGTCCAGATGATGATTCTATTGTTGTAGACACTGTTGTTGTTTCTGTTTGCATGCACTTGTTGTACGGTGCGTAGCTCGAATACTGCATCGAGCAGAACTGGGCCAGTCTAAACGGTGGACTGTAGGGGTTCTAAAACGGTAAATTTGTCGTTATTCTTCTCCACAGCGCGGTTGCCCCACTCTACGATAGACAACCGCGCGGCGGAGAAGAATGACGACAAATTTACCGTGTCTGAACCCCTGGTAGACTGTAGGGTGTCGCACGTGAGTCTTTTAGTGCATTCGACATGTCTCTATTCTGAGTGGTGCGGTTGTTTGTAAAAAGCAGATACAACCGCACCTCGGATGGTAGAGGCATGACAAATGCACCAAAAGACTCGCATGCGACACCCTAGTAGACTGTCGCTAATGGGACGTTATTGACAGTCGTTCATCTCTAGCCATCTAATTTCACTCCTAGCGGTCATCTATCACTTCGATCGAAGTTCGATGACCACTAAGAATGACGTTTGACGGCTAGAAATGAACGGTTGTCAATAAGTGCCCTGCTTTGTCCACACTACTAAACGGGCTTTCCAATGAGAGCTACTGAACTAGAAATACCAGTATTGTCCAACTGGCATTTTAACATCTTTCATCACGGAGTTGTAACTGAGAAGAATATTACTTCTCAGGATTGGCCAAATTAGCTCATATACCCGATGTATCGGTTGAAAAGGTTGTCGTCAGCCTTCATGAGAGTTATCAATTCATCCATCGACTTGAAAATCGATAGTTATCAAGGCGGGCAAAGCAGGGCAGTTAGTGGCAGCCGTCCATTTCTAGCCGTCTGACTTCAGTTCTAGTTCTAGAAGATTTATTAGAACGTATTAATCTTATTCCCCAGTGCACTATTAGTAATAAATTTCTCACTTTTGCGCTGCATCCAGCTCACGTTCCATGAAAGCGAATTGGTCTGCAGGGTCTTTCTTGTCGGTGAAATTGGAATAGGCTGCATTAGCTCTGAATTAGCGAAGGTAGATTAAATCCGAAAGTTCATTCCGTCTCTCTGTGTCCTTCATCGTGCGGTCGTACCTCGTGCATAGAGACGACCGCACGATGGATGGCACAGAGAGAGGTAATGCATTTTCGGATTTAACTCTGAATGAACAAAAAAGATAATTAACTAATCCATAGAATATCTCACGCGTAATAAAGATTTGTGTTGAGAACAAGAATTCTTGCCGTTTTTCCCACGTCGAATTTATAGTATCCACCCAACTTGAACAATTTCTAAAATATTCTTTTTCTTTTGCGAACATTTGTCGAAAAGGGTTTTTTAAAAATTTTATCCTACCATGCCAATGAATCGCACTGAGCAAATCTAAATCGATATCAAATTACAGTCTAGAGTAGTTATCCTCATCATTGATGTGTGTGACAGACGAAAATGTTTTATTTTATTACGAAATTGGTCGATTTAGCCGGGACTAAGCCGTTGCAAACATATACAATACCTCGTTATCGGGACCGCCGGCTATAATGTGACTGCCCCAAATTTTAAAGATGGCCGAGTACAAGTCACTGCTGGGCCTAAAGCTGACTTACAGTTATATTTTTACAGATTAGATGTTGGCAAATATCTTTTCGCGATCCAGAAACAATACACACCGGATTTATGTTACATATTAAGGTTTTTATAACGGTTGTAAAGTGCATTCCCCTTGCGTCTAATCCAATCGGAGCAGTCGTCTATCGCTCGTAGAAACGACCGCTCCGACGGGATCAGAACGAGAAATGCATTTTACTACCGATTTAGAAACGCTACCACAAAGAGCGAAAAAACACACACGAATGCGTTCGCAGGGGCGTAATCGTGGTTGCCGAACGCGGGCAGGATTGGAGTGTTAGGGAAGGCTCCGAAGAGCATCGACGATGTGTTTCCAATAGCATTGAGGAGATCTGGAAGAGAAATCTGTTGCAGATGTTGTACGAGATCGGTAATGAAGCACACAAAATGAATATTTTTGCTACTCGTCTTTGAAATTTGAAATTAGATTTGAAAACACTTTGAAATTCGATAACGTCTGGCTTTCATGTCTCAAAACACAAATCACTAGGGATCGCATTATGGAACGTTGTTGACACCCGTTCGTTTCTACCCGTCTTAACTTCTCTTATAGCGGTCGCCACTTCTAAATGAGATACGACTGCTAGCAATGAAGTTAGATGACTGGAGATGAACGGCTGTCAATAACGTTCCTTAATGTGATCCCTACAACTCACACTCCTTTC
The DNA here is from genome assembly GCA_014805445.1 of Diplogasteroides magnus. Lineage (NCBI taxonomy): Eukaryota > Metazoa > Nematoda > Chromadorea > Rhabditida > Diplogasteroididae > Diplogasteroides > Diplogasteroides magnus. Next base: position 3,609 of record JACMIF010004357.1, on the reverse strand, counting down.
CGTATTCTTCTATGTGCGGTGTGTTGTCCCCAGTCCATAAAATGAGATCCAGAGGTTCGTTTTGCGGGTTCGTCAATCGCTGGGCCTCCGAAAGTGTAAAGCTGATGAGATTCTGAAGATGATTTTCATTTTAATAGAAATGGTGACAGCGTGGAGCATACTTTCGGAGAGTCGCAAAAGTAATCGCCGTAATTCCCCAGTTGTGTATTCTCGCTCAACCGTGTTCGCCGCGAACGATGTGCTGATAGGTGGCACATCCTAAACAAGTAAGATTGAGGACTAGGAATCGCATTTTGGAACGTTATTGACAGCCGTTGATTCACTTCACAGAGACGACCGCAAGGAATGAAGTTATATGACTAGGAAGTTTTCCGGCTGTCAATAACGTCTCGATAAGAGAACCCTACTTTTGAGGATCACCATGCACATCGTAGTCGAGGTCCAGATGAAAATCGGTGACTTGACGAAGCTTGAAGTACAGATATGCGCTTTATATGATTGAACGGGCGAAACGCAAGAGCGCCATGGGCCTTTGCGCCATGATGAAATGGGCAGACTCCCCCATCATCGTAGTCTTTGTCACGGCGCAAGGGTTCATTTCACTCCTTAGCGCTCTTGTATTCATTACCTAGGGTGGGGAAAGCAAGCAGAAGTGCATTTTTGTCGTATATTTCCCTCGGAACGGCTGTTTTGATGGACTACAGCTCCGTGGTAATATGACGACAGAAAAATCCTCTTCTGATAGCTTTCCCTACCATAGTATTCACCAGTTTAAAACGCCCACCTTGAGCCCGTCAACAGCAGTTGAAAGCAAAAGTATTTGCATTGGAAGTGCACATAGCAAACGCAGTTTCTTCTTTTTTGAGGGAGTCATCGTCGCTCTAAAACTACATAATAACCGCATCATTAGCGCGATAAAATATCACCAATGCGCGCACTACGGTTGGCAGTTTCAGTGCGAAATCAGATATGTTTCACAGATGGGTTATCTTGACAGTTACTGGCTTCGTGAAACATAACCGATGTCGTACTCAAACTAGGGTTTATATATATATAACCGTAGTAAAGTGCATTTCTCATTCGTCCAACTTTCGCCGAGAGGTTGTCTCTACGTTTGATAGACAACCTCTCTGAGTGGATTAAACGCATGAGAAATATACTTTATTACCGTTTTAGAAACCAAAACTGAAATTGCCAACCTCAGCGCACTCTGTGCCACACAACAACTGACACCCTAACAAACAGAATCACATAGAGTGTTATTTGGCAACGATCAATAACACCTTCCAGTTGTTTTCGTGTCCTGCAATAATTTTCTTTACACTAGGGATCTCCCATTAGAACAGGTTTCAGAGTTCCGAAACTAAATGAAGGGCCTCTTTAGGGTGTTGCATTCGGTGCTTTTAGTGCATTCGTCATTCGTCTAATCTCCGAGGTGCTGTTGTCACTATCGTGTGATAGCCAACTGCTCCGTGGAGATTAGACGAATGAGAGAGAAATCGTGGTTTCGAAATGAGAGGGAAGCCGAGTTACGGAATTCCGAAAATACGGAGTGTTCCATAAGGCGATCCCTACTTTATACGCTCCTTGACGTGCAGTGATCTTGCGCCGTGATCAACGGCACCGAACACTCGATCACGCTAGGTACCGCATGCGAGTCTTTTAGTGCATTCGTCATGCCACTTTCTAAGGAGTGGTTGTCTATAAAATGTAGACACATCAGCTCCTTAGAGAGTAGAGATGCAAAGAATGCTCTAAAGGACTCGAATGCATCACCCAAGTGCACGAATTCGGCGCGTACTTCGGACTCGCGAGCTCGAAGGCTTTCTGAAGAAAGGCTGGAGAAAATTGGTTCCTTTGAACTGGACCAATTCACATATTATGGTATGCATTTTTTGCTGTAAATTGTCACTGTTACCCATCGTTGAGTGAATGTATTAACAAATTTCCATGTGAAATATGCTTATATTTACTGCATGCGGTTAAATATTTGCCATGAACCTCTTCTGCTTTTGACCCTCTTGTTCTCGCGAGTCAATGGAAAACATGCGACATATTAAGCCCTGTGGCACATCTCGGTCTTCGCAATCAATTTAAATGTACATGTCAAGATATTATTCTTATGGAGCGTACTTTTGCTATTTCGAAACGTTTCGAAACACGAAAAAATAACGGGTCAAAGGTGTTTCGAAACGTTTCGGAACAGCAAAAGAACGCTCCATTTCACTCTAGTCTGTAATAGCGGTCTCCCGCACAGTCCATCAATACTAATGTCTTGGACGTCCAAACGTGGCCGTATCGATGTGCAGAATATCGCTCAAAAAGGTCGACATTTTGTGTTTTCCACTAGGCGTTTTTCCACTAAAAAAGTGTATTTCGCATTCGTTTAATCTCCGCGGCGCCGTTATCTCTACTAACAACAGATAACTGCTACGTGTGGATTAGACGAATGAGAAATGCACTTAAATACCGATTTAGAAACCCTTTTTTCCACCATCTAAAACCAAATAGTTTAGATGGCGAGGAGCGTCTTGATCTACTTCCTTCCCTTGTTCTCTTGAAGATTTTCTCGTTTTTGAATATGAAGAATCTTGAAGTAAGTTCCGATTACGATTCGCTTTTTTTGCTACTTTATGGGTTATTTTTCAAGTCTACTATTAGGTTGGTAAGAAAGTAAGGTGCCATTTTTGAAATGCATCCCAAAAGTTCCTTTGTAAGAATGGCCATTATAGTTATACTGCATCGTGGTAGGCCACTCATTATCAGTATGAATGCACGATATGGCCATCGCTGCACAAGCGTCCTTCAAATTGCAAGGTGCAAAAGATGACATATTACAACGTGGTATCGAATCAAAAATTGAGTTCTTCTCGCTTAGCGTCGAGTTTTTGGTCCATATCAAAATAGGGGTTGTAACTGATGATACTTGTACTACAAGCACGATAAAGTACAGAAACCTCGATTGCGTCCTGTCCTACTTGTGGGTAAATTGGTAAAATCTGCGAATTTGCGATTTCATGGGAATTGGAAAATTAACAATATCAAAGACTACAGAAAGCTGATTTTTTTTTGCTAATTTCTGTATTTATGTGAACACAACTAAGAGACTTAAATGCACTATTCTGACTGAATTGAAAATGCCCAAGAAATTCATATTTTTACTCGAGAAATCATGATTTTTCGCGGTCGAACTTCATAAACAGAATAATTTATGCTGATCGTTGTTGGAATAGACTCGTGATGATTTGTCGTGGAACATATGGCGCCGGGCCTACTTGTAATTATCAATGCATATGTTAGAACTCTTCACTCTTCACTCGTGCCGAGCGGTCGGCCTATTCCTCTCTCTGCCGAGTGGGGGTGGGAGACCAGGCGACAGTTCAAGCAACGAAACGGCCTTTCTTCTACCTTGTTGCTACTTACTCGGATCGTCTTGTGTTCTACTTGGTGCTCGTTTGGTGTGGATTTCTCGAGAGTCAGGTTGTTTGAAATCTGAAGGGGTTCAGGAGGACGGTGCGAAGAAGAGTGTGTGGTTGTGTGGTTGCGGTGCGGAGAGTGTGTGGTGGTGGTGTCGAGGTTATAACATAAGAGCTTCGTGTTGTGAAATTT
>JACMIF010004356.1:0-12474 GCA_014805445.1 Diplogasteroides magnus | reverse complement strand
TGTAAAATCAGATGAAGAGCTAGGCTCAAGAAATTTTCAGAAAAGTTGCCCGAGTACCAAAAAATAATTATCGGCTACTTAGACAGTCATTTTTCCTTTACCCCTGTGCGAGGCGGACGTGAGAGTGCAAAAGGGGGTCATATTTGCCGATTTTTCCTGCAATAGGGAAGCGTCCTAAAATTCCAATCTAAGTTGTTTTGAAGAGTTCCTAGGGTGGACTATCACATATAAAAATTTGGTATCATTTGGACTCCTCACGGCAAAATGACAATGTTTTGAATACCCAATAAACCTTCTTTTTTACATGGGGAAGCGGCCACTCGAGGTACAGGGTCGTCATCGTCACATTTGGTCAGGTATTACCAAGAAAAATTTCAGATTTTTTCGAAAACTTAGAACGAAGATATCAATGAAAAAGTACTTGTCCGAAGACCCATGTCCAATAGTGTATATTGTCTTGAAGAACACCGCACATAGAATTTCTTGCCTATGTTCACGAAAATATGCTTCAATTTTCGCCTTTTTATATTCCAAACAATTGTTCTCGGGTATCAGAATGGCTAAAGAAGAACAGTCACGTTGACTTCTTCCCTCTGGACGAGCTCCCCGTTCAGATGCAATTGGGCATGTACGAATATGTGGATGGATGGGCGAATGAGTTGAGAAAGGTTAGCATTTATTCTCTTCGAAAACGGACGAATTGAATTCAGGTGGACAAATTTAGAAGGCAGATAGTTGATGAGAACCCAAGAATCTTCGAGAAGAAGCGAATGATTCCCAGGTATTCGTATCTTTGGTTAGCTAATCAATGCGCTAAGGTTGAATATACTTCAGATTTTTTTATTAGTTCAAGGAATTCGTGACATCTCAAGGAATTCTTCTGTTATTGGTCAGAGTTTTGATGAGTGCTGCCATTTGGTAACTAACGGTGAGTATCTCATTCTTCCGGATAAACGTTTTCAGAAAAACTAAAGGCTAGCGCATATTTCGACTTTTTAGAGTTTTGCAGCTGTACTTACCGTTATGAGGTTTGATTCAGGTTGCAAAATCGAGAAGCTTAAATTGGAGGGTGCTATTTCGTACGAATTAGTTCAGGAAGTTATGTAATGCCAAGGGCCTTGTGCCCTGGTTCTCGTTAAATTGAAAATCTATTTCACGGATTCCGTAAATTATTTCACGAAATCCTTAAAATAGTTTACGGATTGGCATATTGCCAATTACGGTTCCATTATGTCGCAGTTCCATTATGCGAGTTCCATTCTGTCGCACCACCTAGCTGGCGAGCCGTCAGGACGTTTTCTCTTCTCCGGAAATGTCCTGCCGTGGCCATCCTTGTGGTCGCGATGGCGTTTGAGCTCCTGGCGTTCTTCACTATGGCTAGATTGAGGGGTCGACTTGAGGATCTTCTGGTCCTTCTCAACTTCCTCCTCCATCCTTTTCAGCTCCATTGCCTCCTCTTCCTCTCTCCTCTTTGTCCTCCATTGCTCACATTCGTCGGAGCCTCTCTCTGGTACCAGAAGGTCCAGCATTTGTTCCAATTCTTCCATATCCGAAGCCATTCTCCTTATCAGATAAGCGGGCGTCGCATCGTCCAATAGATTGCGTGTCGCCCCGCACACTGTGAATCCTTTCACATTTGCCCATTTCTTCGCCACGGTATCCAGCCGGTTGTGGACTCGAACGAAGTCATCCTTATGTGTCTCCTTTTCCAACTCCGGGCATACAATGATTCTCCAATTCTTCAACGTGAGTTTGCCTATGCCATCCAAAATCGCATTCTGCTCCGTTGTGGCCACGGTACTCAAGGCGAAATACACGATGCTTCCCGGTTTTCATCCTCCAACTCCTCCATGATCTTCATGATCTCCTCCTCTGTTCTACATGCAAGAACATCAAAGAAGCGCAGCTGGCCTCGGTACTCTTTCCACTGATCCCTACCGACAATTATAAAAGGTAAAGGTAGACCCGTGTCTCTAGGCTCATTCGTCCTGCGGGCACATATCTGCTAAGGCCAGACTTGATTGGGAGATTTAAGCCTGGCGGTCCCACTCGTTTCTCCAGGCCGATACCTTACAGCGATTCAACGCTACCAATTCCCCGAACCACGGAAGGATAGGCGCCTTGGTTGGGCGGAGGCGGAACCGACCGGGATTGAACCCGCGACTGACCGATTGGGAGCGGCGCCTTAGCCCACTACACCACTTCACCTCTTCCGACAATTATATTCTTCCCTTTTACTCCCTTTCTTCCCTTCTTCAACTTCTCCCGCGCAAGCGCGTTGTTGACTTTCTTCAACACTTCCGGCGACATGGTGTCATCCTTGACTGTTTTCTCCCTTTCCTCCAATTCCAGCTTCAGTGACTGATGCACACACGGGTTTTCCACTGCCTCCTCCACATCTTCAGGCCATGCTCCACTCTTGACGTTCTCCATGTACACCCGTACCAGTTCCCTTGGGGAGAGACCCTTCTTACTCAACACTATGGCCCAGGCTAGTTCACGAATACAACAACAAGGGAGGGATCTCACAGCAGCTGCATCCTTCCAATAGTCCTTCACTGTGGTCTTCTCCTGTTGGCATTCCTTGCAGGGAGTTCCAGGGTGGAGTGCGTCTCCTGCTGTCACCACGAGGCATGGTCTGGAAGAAGTCTCATTCACTCTCTTTTTCCTTCCATTCCCTGTTCTTGTCACTATTTCTGTGTCATCTACCTCCTTAGGTACTAGTCTCAAATGGTCCATTTGTACCACTTTCTCAGTTTTCCCGTCACTCATGAGTCTAACGGTCGCGGTCGTCTCTCCTGTTTTAATCACTCGATAGGGTCCACCCCATTCCAAAACCAATTTCGGATTTTCGGTACCCGATTTCTCAGCGGGCCTCTTCACATACACTCTATCTTCCACTTCGACTCTCTTCACAGGGTTCCCTTTGTGCTTTTCATCATACTTTTCCTTCATTCGATCAACCTCATCGTCCAACCTCTCATTCACTATTCCCTTCACTTCCTCAGACAAGACGTGCATATGCTTTTTGTAATCATCTACATCCATACAGTTCCATGCATTCCTCAACGGGATGTCACCCACGGGTAACGGGTCGTCCCTTCCATACGCAACAAAGAACGGCGTTTCACCAGTTGCAGAGTGTGGTGAATTGTTATACGAAAACAATGCATAAGGCAAGGCTATATCCCACTCAGCCGTTACAGTAACCATTCTTATCAGGATGTCTTGAATCGTGCGGTTGAAGCGTTCCGTGCAGCCATTGGCGCGCGAGTGAAACGACAGAGTTGTTTTCCTCTCTATTTTCCACAATTTCGCAATCTCTCTCATTACTTCATTCACGAATTCGCCACCGTTGTCAGATACTAACATTTCCGGCACTCTCCCTCCTTCCAGAACCCATCTCTCCATGAAAATTGCGGCTACAGTTTCCGCCTTCTTATCCTTCAACGGATAAGCTCCTCCCAGCTTGGAAAACAGATCAATCACCGACACGATATATCTGTTCCCAGTACTACTCCGTCCCATATCCAACAGATCTACTCCCACTATCTCCATTGGTGCTCGTGCCACAGTTGGCTGTAACAGTGGAATGATCCGTTTATACGGATTTGCAACTGTACATTTTGCACACGATCTCACGATTCTGGGTATGTCACTCTTCATACTTCCCCAGTACATCAATTTCTCCATCATTTTCAGTAACTTCTCGCCTCCCACATGTCCTCCTAACGATGACCAATGCATGTCCTTTACTATCCTCTCCCTTAGTGATTCCGGTACATACGCTGCCTTTCTATCACCAGATTCCAACATGAAAAGAACCCCCTTATCCACTTCAAAATCAGCCAATGATGCCAGTCTCTTGCTTTCTGGTATCTTCACCCTCTCCGTCAACTGTTCGTCAGAGGCGGTTGCCAAACTTTTCAACAGTTCTCGTGTCCATGGGTCATTATCCAATGCCTTCTTCCATTCATCTCTTTCAACTCCACTCATTGTATCGTTACTCACGGGTTGGGTACCGTCACTATCCTTACGCTCTTTCACCTTACTCTTACTCCTTGTCACCATATTGATTACCATATCTAGCTGGTCGACTATTTCCCCACCATTTTTGTCGTCACCTTCCACCGGTGCTCTTGACAGGGCGTCGGCAACTGTGTTTTCCTTTCCTTTCACATACTTTACCTCCAAACGATACGGCATTAAGTCACGAGTCCATCTCATGACTCTCGGTGACACATTCATTCTTTTCATCAGAGCAGTCAATGGTTGATGGTCAGTTCTCACAATCACTCTCACTCCATACAACAGATGTTTCCACTTCATAACAGCAGCATGAATACCCAGCGCTTCCATATCAGTAATGGCGAAATTGAACTCTCCTTCATCTTCTCAATCACTCTCTCAAAAATTCTCGCGTGCTCCTCTTCCGTTTCAGTCGCAATCAGCACATCATCAATATAGCAAAACACTGATCTTTCCCTTCCATTTACCGCCAACTCGTCCCTCAACAGTTCCTGCATAGTTCTCTGGAACACTGCGGGCGAGATCGATAACCCAAATGGAAGCACTTCGAATTGAAAGTGTCTGTCCATGGTGGAGAAGGCGGTCTTTGCCTTGCTTTCCTCATCCATTCCAATTTGCCAATACCCACTCGGTATAGACCTTCTTAGACGACAGACTCTGTACAGTTGAGTCAATGTACGGCAATGGGTGTGCGTCGTACTTCACCACTTGATTCAGTTTCCGGTAATCAATACACAACCGAATGGTTCCGTCTTTCTTCCTCACAAGAACGACAGGTGAGCACCACGGAGAATTAGACTCTGTGATCACTCCCTGTTTCTCCATCTTATCCATTAGTTCCCTCAATGGTTCTCTCAACGAAAATGGGACAGGACGGGGCCTTTGTCTGATTGGACTGCTATCGCCAGTGTCCACAAAACATTTCACGTTCTTGACCCTTCCCAATTCACCATCATCCACTGCAAACGAAGTGTGATGTCTCGCAATCACATCCCTCATCTGTTGGGACAGTGGCGATCCACGTTTGGATTCCAACACTTCAATCACTCTATCCACCCTCGGCCTATCGTCCGGTTTTTCTCCCGAAACCACGAAGTTAACCGACTTCTCACATTCCCTCGACTCAATGGTGCTCCACTCTCCTACTCTCTCTCCCTTCTGAAACTCCAATGGGCCCATTCTGTTGTTTCTCACGAGGACCTTTGAAATCCCTTTATCGTCAGACTGTACTACTCCATCTGGGATCGCCTGGTTTTCTGACCAGAGAATGCTTTCCCTTCCCTTTTCTCCCTGGACAAACAAGACTCCTGTACCGCCTGTTTCGATTCTCAGCCTACGAAGGACTGTTGCTGCAACTGCAGACTCTTTATCAGGAGGCTTGCCTCTCACTTCCTGTCCAACCATCCATCCCAGTTTGGCGAGTGCATTCATTCCAATGATTGACTCTGTTCGACGTTCCCCCACCACTTGAAATCCTACCATTGTAGGGCCACTATTCCCTATGTTCACTTCCAGTTTGCATCGGCCTTTCACCGGCATCTGTGCTCCAGAAGCATCAAACAGTTTCTTACTGCTCTCTTCAATCACCAACTTGTCCCTCGGAATCTTCTCCACGATGTGCTCCGAGACAATTGATGTATCAGCACCCGTGTCAATCAATATCTCCTCTTCTATCCCTCCTATTGTACCTTTCACTAACATGCGATTACCATCGAATTCGGGATCGTCTGGATCCTCCTCTTCATCATTTCTCTCTGCTTGCGTGGTCTGGTTCCTGCCATGCGACCAACCATGTCTCTGACCTTGACTCATGGGTTGCCCTCCCTGATTCATGGGTCGGCCTTGACTCATGGGTCGACCTTGACTCATGGGTTGGAAACTTTGACTCATGGGTCGACTTTGACTCATGGGTTGGAATCCTTGACTCATGGGTCGACTACCTTGGTTACTGTAATTCAGCTGCGATGTTGGGATCCTCCTCTGCATAGGGGCCCTGCAGTCTCTACTGTAGTGTCCTGTGTTGCCACAGCGATAGCATGGTGGTTGGGACAACTGGGGCGTCTCCCTGTTCATTATCACCCTTGGCGATCCCTGCACTCGCTGGCCCTATGTCCCATCTTATCACACTTGAAACAGCGCGATTGTGTTCCATCTCCTCTCTGTGCTGTTTGTGATCTTCCGTCACTATGAGACATTCTTTTCAGATGATCGGATCGAAGGATTTCAGCCTTCATCTGTTTGTACTTGTCGTACATACCCATTGGACTGTCCAAAATTTTCATGAGTTCCCTTGCGTCAGTTAACCGCTCGTACTCATCCATCACCTTGTTTACTCTTTCACCATCTCTCTCATCGGCATTACGGTACACCTTGTCTGACAGTTGCTCAAGTTCATCAAAGAAACTGTAGACATCCCTATCGTTCCTTCTTAGATTCCTAAATCTCTTCCATTGGTCCCGCTCTACACATGGTGACCTCTCTCCTAACTGTTCGTCTAACCACTCGAAACACCCTTTCAGATAATTCTGGTTTTCGGGAGGCATTTGCAGGTACGCTTCTCTCGCTTCTCCGTGAAGGAATTCACTCAAGGTGAGCACTGCATCATCTTCATTCATCCCTCGGTATCGCATTATGAATCTCTTTTTCCAGTTATCCCACGATGATGTCGCCGAACTACTCCCCATTTTGCCTCCAAATCTTTCCAATTTCAGCCTATCGAACCGTTGTGTTCGTTCGCCTGTCTGTACCCTCCCAGACTCATCAGTACGGGCAACAGCATTCCCTTGTGTCATTTGTCTCTGATTCCCATTGTGCTGTCCAACCTCTCCCGTAGGCGCTCTCTCTTCCTTCATCTCTACCCTATGTGCTGGGGTATCGAACCCGTCGGATATGCGTTCGCCATTCCATGAACCTACTCCATATTGTGGGGCCTCAACCCTCCTTATCGGTACCCCAGGGACATTGAACGGGTCCAAGCCCCAATCGTTACCCACCGGTCTGCTTGGGGTTTGCGAATAACCGTTTCCCTGTGGTGATGCCCCTTCTGGGTAGTCCCTTAGTAGTTTCTCTCACACATGTGGTAGTTTACCAGACACTCCAAATCATCAAATGGAGTTGTACCTGGGCTGACCGACGTTGTCCCCACCACCGATTGTTCTGTCCTCCCTTGCCTCTGTATACTTCTGCTGCCATCTGGTGGCCTCTGCAACTCAGTATCGTTAGTCGCCATCAGTCGTTGCAACCTTATCATACTATTCGTCAGTATCTCACTCCGATTATTAGCCACTCTATCCCTCCTATTACTCACGGGTTGTTGCACGCGACTACTCACGAGTTGTACCACTGGACTACTCGTGGGTTGTACAACTGGACTCGTGGGTTGTACCACTGGACTCGTGGGTTGCAATACTTGAAACGATGCATCACCTTTCTCCATTGTCCTGGATGACTTCAGGGCCCCCTTGGCTTCTTCCTCCAATTGTCCAATTCTCCTCTTCAGACGCTTGATCTTTTCCTCTTTTTCTTCCGCCTCCCTTTCTTTCTCTTCAGCCATTCCCCGGAAGTATTCGACATCTTTCTCCAATTCCTGCAATCGCATTCTTACTTGATCCATATTATCACATCTAGCTTCCTTGCACACCCATTCTATGCTCCTCTGTGCGCCCACTATCATTTTTCCTATTGCCGTCGTCACGACCTTATCCCATCCCTCTCTCTGATACTCTACCCACAAGCGCGAAACTTCACTCGCCGACTCATGAGTAATTCTCGTTGCGTTTCGAAAGTCCGTCGTGAAACTTTCAATTTCAGTTTTCGACTGTTTCTTCGTCAGCCCTTTTGCAAAGCTCTCCACCACAAATCCCATTTGTTTGATTCCTTCGATTACATCTCTATGTTTTCCGAAACCGTTACAAGGGTCCTCTTCACCTGGCGACGTTTCCCCACTCACGTTCAAAGCGCGTGACCTCTCCTTGTCCTCGCTTTCCTCCTCTTCATCTCCATTCAATAGTTGTTCCTCGGTCCACTGGTGGTTGTTGTCCACCTGCAATGGTACATTCCCATTACCATTCATAGTAGTATCCCTATCCATTGAGCGAACCCTCGCTCTAGTCATAACTCCCCCGGGCGGCGCCGTGCCTCTACCCGGTTCCACCTCATTACTGACCTCTTCCACTTGTTCTTCGTCATTGTCCAAGACCACTTCCTCTTGGTTTCCTCCATCAGGACTGATCGACTACACCCCACCGCGAGACTGCAATGGACACTCGTTTCACAAATCAATACGCGAACGCGACGCGACCGCAACGCTCGTGCTCGTGCTCCGCGACAGAAAATTCCAGCGAGGAGTGTGCACACACGAATCTATGCCCTATCCTAGCAGCAACAGTGAAATTCTTGAAACCAGAGGTTCACTCGATCTCTCCTCACGCTACAAACAACCGCTCACACACGATTGTTCACGAAAATCCACAGCTTCTCTCCTCACACTATACTCACGAGTCTAACCACAAGACTCACGAGTATAACTCTCCGACTCCCGAGTCTAGTGACTCACAAACTGTTGTTGAACACAGCAGGCAGACAATTACAGGAAGCTTATCCGCAATAGGACCACTGCAACCACAGTCAGCACACAGACAATTACAGGATGCCGATCCACCAGAGGATCACTGCACCCACAGTCAGTACCCAAACAATTACAGAATGCCGATCCACCAGAGGATCACTGCACCCACAGTCGGTACACAGATAACCAAGTTACTCAGAGAACGATCGATTCGGCCCCCATGTAATGTCAAGGGCCTTGTGCCCTGGTTCTCGTTCAATGAATAGACTTGGCTTCAAAGCAACAAATTTATGAAACAGAGAGAAACTCGTGAGTACAGAAAGAGAGAGATCAAATATCCTCTCACAAAAGACGCATTACTGTGCGACAATTCCCCACCCTGTGGGTAAAACAACCAATAACCAACAAAACACAAATTCAACCCCCAAAATTAACAACCAACCGAAAATTACTTTAGGAAAATACAGATACCGTATCTATTTCGTTCCACTTAAGACAAATTCAAATGCTACCATAATTAGTTCAATTGGGGCGAACATATTATAACTACTCATGAGTATAAAGAACATACTCATGAGTATAACGATCAAACTCATGGGTATAATGAACGTGGGTCGTGGGACAAAAGTCCCCTCACAGAAAGGGAAGTAGCTGCCCTCTATCAGGTCAACTACTGGGGTGATATCTACTCTTATAACAGTTAGGCATCTAATCGATTCAACATTGCATGTAAGTGAAAGCCCTTGCTATGCCAAACAATTTGACCATTTTAAGTTTGCAGCTTGATCTTGAGGAATGCGAGTTTACGTCGACGGATCTGTTCATGAATCTTGTGCAGGAAAATAGGTTTGAATTAAACAAATTTGCAACTGTAAATGCAATAGTATAATTTGTAATAATGGACTGCTGAATATAAAATGAATAAACCAATTTTCAGAAGTCTGAAGTATCGTTTCGAAAATAGAGAGTATAGTAGCCTGCCTAATGATGGTTTCTATCCCCATGCAGGTCATGGCAAATTAGAACTCATTTGTGACTTCGACACTTATGAGTAAGTTTTTGTTCTATAATAGTATCGATTAAGTTTGGTTTTTACTAGATGCAAATTCTTCTTCCGCCTTTTGCCACCTGGAGAATATGATTATATGATACTGAAGGACGAACAGCTGGCAATTCTCGCTGGAAGGAACGACTTAAATGAGATTTACCTGTATGATTTTACCGGCATAACTGCCGAGGGAGTGCGAAGAACAATTCAGGTTAATGTTTTTCCATAGTACGAACTATATTTTTTGCACTTCTATTATACTGTCCTGCTGTATTTGTGATTGTTGAAGATCCTCCTTCAGTCCTTACCAAAGCGCATCACGATGAGCATCGCTGAAGATGATCTAGGCAGACTAGAGATCTTGGAGAGCATGGTTAGTGGAAAACTCATGTAATATACAAGATTTATCAGAGGTCACATAATATTAATGTGTTTTTTGCAAAAAAATAACGAATTCGCTAATGCTCAAACAAAAACATAATTGATTTTGCACTAGATGCGAATAACAGTTTTGGTGCACCTGCATCGTTTTGGGGTCATTATGTAAATGCATGTCAATTAGTTACAATCATGATTCCATAAAAAATGTTGTTTTATATACAGAACGTCATATTTAGCCTGAATTGGATGAAGACTCATCGGAATATATAGACGATTACGACAACAGAGACCATATCGTCCACAACTACTCTTTCGGAGGTGGTAAGGTGAAGGTTGAAGTGTCATATTTCAGCACTCACTGCAACATCTACATGTGTAGCCAGTAGACTTCAATCATTGTTACTGAAATGGTTCTATCCACGATTATCCTGTTACTTTGGCTAACCAAAAGACCATTTTTGTATAGACGTCGACTCGTTTGCTGTTGCCTGTTTCTCTCAGGAAATTTTGTCGGTTGAGTTTCACTCCATACCAATTTCCTGTCTATTCTTCCAATTAATACATGCACACAATATTTGCTCGTCATTTTCGTAATTTCACATTTTGTATTGTCGTGACTGTAACAGAGATGTTCGTTATAGTTGTTATTCTTGTTAATTCGTTCGATGCCGGAAGATTTGAATGAATAAATGATTAGAAGGTCAGCTTTCGTGAAAATGATTTTTGAGAGTAGAATATGCTCTTCAATATCTGCAGGAGTTATATCAATTTTCCAATGAAACTGTATTATATTTACATTGTTCTGCAGTGAAGAGTTCCCTTTGAATAATTTTTTTATCGTAAGCTGTTTGTACCAATTTTTCTACCCGAACTATTATTTATTTCACATATAAAGTGTTAGTTGGTGTCAGAATAGCTGACGAAGGACAGACACGTTACCGTAATCAGTCTACAGCATCTTCATTTATCAAATATTCGCGCTCTCTCTCCTATTGTATATCGCTTTCTCAGGTACCGCAACTAGTGGAAGGTTGCAGCGTGTTTGCTACGGCTCATTTAGCACATTGCTAATTCAAAAAATGTATAGGATCGAGTATGCCTGACCCGTCTTTGAACCGAAAGATTAACTGACCTAGCCTGCTTTTGGAGTGAAAGCGGCCAGCTTCATGTCCATTAACCCGCCTTTGAATCCGAGAAATACCGCTTTCGAACCACTCCGCACGACCTATTTAAACAATGAACACATTTCATAATTTCTGGTTATTATTTGGTAATAGAGTACGCTTGAAGTGAATGATTCTTTGACTTTCAGGAGCCTACCATGGATATTCTATCCGGGCAACGTGTCGAGGAGGGGGGAACGCGCTTTTATCAACAAGAATGTGAGTCATTTACCATTTTTAGAGGAATCATTAATCAATAATATGGTACATGTATCTAAAGCGAATACTTACAGTATCTTCTCTTGCCGAGCGATCGATCCAGGCTCAGCAGCGCATGAATGAGAAAGAGGGGAGGTTAATTCTCTTCATTTTCTTGCACAAGTCGCTATTTTCTTTTCCCTGTAGATCTATACTTCCCTTATTGTAATCACTCTCCCCAATCACTCAATAGCAGTGTCAAATTATCCCGTATGAAATTGAACGGTGGATCGTTCATTGTTCCATCCCGCGATTTCTTCTTCGAGGCTCAACCATACGAATATGGGGAGCAGAAGTCAGTGATCAATCATCACTGGTGATAAAAGCAAGCATATAGTCAGCACCAAAAGTGATTGGACACCCACATTTTTGGTCATAACTGGCTTCATTCTCAATGAAAACTCATGAATTTTTTTTCATGGTAGCTTCCGGCAATACTGCTTCGATCACTTATAATGCCATAACTGAACATGCCCTCAGGGCATTACTAAAAATCGGGGAAGCGGCCACTAAATTCAATATTTTGTAACTTTGCCCTGAGGCAAGATATCCAGACCAAATTTTCAGCATAAATACTACCTACCCAATAGACCTTCGAACCGCTTAGTATAGAATTTTAGGACACTTCCCCATTTAATTAAAAATTCGCAAATGTGGGCCATTTTTGCACTTTTATGACCGTCCTGGACAGGGGCAAAGGAGCAATGACTGTCTATATAGCCGATAATTATGCTAAGGTGGTCCGTAAACTTCCCTGAAAATTTCATGAGCCTAGCTCTTGATCTGGCAAAAATTGCCTCAGGGCAGAAGCCATTTTTCAGATGACCACCCCCTCGAGGGCGATGATAATGACCATACCCAAAGTAGTTTTTAGTAAGCCTCAAGGGTCCCAAAAGACCTCTGAGAAACCGCATGACAATATCTTCATTGGATTTTTCACAATGAATTTTTATTTGAAATATATCAGAGCGGAAAAACATGTTTTTCCATGGAAGATAGTGGAAAATTAGCGTATTTCAGCTTTGATA
>JACMIF010004355.1:0-12478 GCA_014805445.1 Diplogasteroides magnus | reverse complement strand
TGATCCTTATTATGGAGCTAGTGAAACACATTTTCCCTTGACTTTGGTGGTGTTCGAATTCAGAACTTTAAAACAAGATACGAATCATTAGATGCATAAGAATACATTGAATAGAGAATATTATGAACGAGTGCAAAAATACACAAATTTTAATAAATAAAAACGAATTTCTTATGTTGCAACCTAATCGCGTATTTTTTTAAAAATATGACAATGAAATAGTATACCTCGATAAAACTTGTCGTTCATGAATCGATCGTATTCTTCATAGTGGTTCCATACAGCCAACGAACGTTTGGCGTAGAAAATGCGTTGAAAATCTGCTTCACGCAGTTTTTCACGGAGCAATTCGTGATCAATTCTTGAACTCTATCAACTGTCTGGCTCAAAATCCGAAGAGAGTCTGGCGTTATTGATCCATTAAGAATCATGCTAACGGAGGTGCCTACACGCCTCGCAAATTGCATGAAAACGAACAGGCAATATGGGACTGGACAGATATTGAAACAGCTACCGGGCTTCTTAACACGGCCGTTTTCGATAGGGAATTCTTTTGCTGTTGAGCCGTACACCAACGTGACTTTTGCAATGTTGTCTTCTTCACAGACGACAGTAATCTTGGCTTTCCAGGTATAAAGAAGGCACACGTTGCTATCGATTAGCTTTCGAATTCTTCTGTTGACGAAACGCAAATTCTTCAAGTTTGAAAAATTCAAGCCGGTAAAAATCGCGAGCAGAATTTCAGCCGGTATTTTGTTGAAGTCGAAACCCACAACGTTTGAAGAATGGTAACGGGATGGTTTCTTGGCGGTACAAGGATTCCGTTTTGGCATCACGGACTTTTCGATAGAAGAAGAAGAGTGATTGAATGAACGCAGCGAATGATCGGGCGTTTGCTGTCCCAGATATGTTTCGTATGTAGGTCAATCGATAGATGTACAGGCAACATTCCACGCGTGGCCAATCCTCTCACCCATATCCCGCTATTGCTGGGTAGGCGCCTATGACGGAAGAGACTGATGCCCTAACCTGATCGGTGATCAGTGGATTGCTCTTTGAATATTCAACGCGAGGTCATGAATCTGATAAAAATACAAAAAAATCAGGGGTATCAGGAATCTAAATCCCAATTGTGGTGTAGTATCGTGGTGTTCCGAGTGCTTTTTTGTTCTTGCATGTGGAAACCCCTTTTCATAATACTGTGTGTTAATACAGGCGATATTTCAGGAGTCAGTGAAGTATATAATCAGAATAAAGAATTTACCGTTGATGTGGAAATCAGTCTGGATCTTTTAGAAGCCCTAGAAGTTAAATCGATAGCACATTGAGGATGTTATCCATACCAATTAATTGATGGAGAAACTTAAATTCTTTCCGGGAATTGAAGCGGTCGGGGAATTGTCGATGTATGGACTGTTTGACTCTTACGGTGGTCCTCCCATTCCCTCCAAATTCAGAATCAAGGACGATCGAGGTCGACCTGTTGCCGTCTCATTCTTTTCCGGGAATAAGTCTGGAACGCCATGGACTCTTGCGTTATATTGGTGAAGTGTACAAGGCGCCGTGAAAATGCTGAGAATGATGGTGCATATGTCCACATCTACATTACGGTGAAATGCATAATATATCCTAGAGTGGCATCCACGCGGACCAAAGCGATAGAAAGGACAACCAGATCTGAGATGGATGGACGACTTTGCCAAAGCGCTCGGGCCCGAATTCATGAGGATGGCAGAGGACCCAGTCCCATGGAACCGTTTCATGGCGCTCCAGATCCAGTGACCAATAAGATCAAATGGCGCTGCTTGTTGATCTCGATAAAGAGTGAACCGTAAACTGTTAATTGCATGGCACTTGGCCAAATTCAACATCTACATACGATAACGAATGAAAAATGCTCTCAACTACAGTTTTATATCCCTGACTGGCAGAACCACAATATCCTTATGAGAATTCCTTTTGAAATACTGTAATTTTGGATTTAAAGAAACCGTCAGGTGAGATTCTGGATCAACTATTCTGGAAGCGCAGTGTTGAAGAGCACATTCGATTATGTATGATCGCAAGTTTTCATCTCTCAAAAGTCTTTCCTCGTCGCGTTATTGAAATTCAAAGTTGAATTCCCGCGCTTCCCTGGAGCTTCCCTGGAATCGACCGCGCGGGAATTCGAAAAAATGACTCGCGTGACGTCTCGTCACATGCAAATCTTTTGGGTTCGAAACGATAGCTGCACTTTGAAATTTTCTATAAAATTTTGAAAGTAGTCGTCTAGTACGATGGGACAACTCGGTTTACGGCTTCTTTAAAGCTAGCATCTGTGGACGGTGCAGCGTAACCAGATACCTGAAACACCCATGTCTCATGAGCATTTTATCAACGATCCGGCCTGATGTTTTTTTAAATTATCGAGCCCCTCAGCAATTCGACAGATAGGCTGCTCTTCATATCAGTGTACAGGAAAATAAGACTCAACCCAACCATAGCTCAGTTGGTAGAGCGGAGGACTGTAGATCCTTAGGTCACTGGTTCGAATCCGGTTGGTTGGAATGGTTTTGCAAAAATCATTTTCAACAATGGGCTCCATTAGAGACCTCGAAACGCATCGCAATCGCATCGCGTAGTGCATTTCTTTTCTCTAACTCGCTGGCGAACGGTTGTCTTTCAGATGCGAGAGACAACCGCTCGGTAATGAGCTAGAGAAAAGAAATGCACTACGCGATGCGATTGCGATGCGTTTCGAGGTCTCTAGGCTCCATTGTTGAAAATGATTTTTGCAATGATTTTTTATGATCTGCTGTAATATTCTTTATTGTAATTTTGGTGCTGGTTTTCGCTATTAGGCGAGTGTACTCTCCCAACAGTCAGATTTCGTCCCTTGTCTGCTACGTCAAAATTGCTTCGAAACATCATTTCATATATTTATGTGTGCGAAGTTTTCCCTTTATTAAGAACGTACACATAGCGAGCGATAGCGCGCAAAACTGAAGTGAATATTAGACGAAAACCTTAAGTTGGAGATGAATGGGAGTCAAAAAAGGATTTGAAATACATTCTCTATCCGTCTATGTTAAACACAAATGCTAATAATACGGGTGGTATTCTCGTTAGGGGCATAAATATGAATATCAACCACAACAGCATAATCATCGTCATCTACCGTTGCCATATTGAGTCGTACACTCCTCCCATTACGCCTATACCACATCTCCTCCTCTTTGTAGACCACAAACCGGGGCACATTCGGTGCATTTTCAAGCGTAGTCTTGACTATTTCTTCTTCTTGAACTTGCTCCATGAGAGTATTAATATCGACCTGGTCGGATTTTAGCAAAAAGCCAAACTTCTTCAGAAGTGATGAACGAAGAAGAATCTGCAAAGCAACACATATTTTTGTGTAGCTGTTGTGACGCCGAATGTCAAATGTTGGGCAGATTTCTGCTCAAAGTCCTAATTATAAGTTTAATAAATGAATCTACCTGTATAATTTTTCTGCATTGCCGTGACGTAATATTTGGTGCATATCCAACATAACCTACTGTCAAATCGTTTCTTGAAATAAGCAAAACGATTTTATCGAATGTTATCGTTTCGTCGTTGAACTTCAACACATCACGTCCAGCTTCTGAATCTCTTCTCTGCTTAATGGCAACAAGACACGAAAGTCATTATCATGCGCAGGCTACGGTATTCTAGCGACCAGGGAAAGAAGTAAGTAACCCTTGAAGCGCTACATTTTGTATTCGAGTGTTTTTAAATATATATATTTTAATGAGTTTATCACGTAGAATTTACTTTCTTTATTCTTACATCAATATTCGCGTCATGATTTATTTGATAATGAAATAGTGTACCTTGATAAAACTTGTCATCCATGAATCTATCGTATTCAGTATAGTGGTCCCATATAGCCAAGGAATGCTTGGCGTAGAAAATGCGTTGAAAATCAGCTTCACGCAATCGTTTAACGGAACAGTCCTTGCACAATTCTTGAACTCTATCAACTGCTTGGCTCAAAATCCGAAGAGAGTCTGGGGTTATTGATCCATTAAGAACCATGCAAACTGATGAGCCTACACGCCTCGCAAATTTCATGAAATCCATTAGACAATAAGGGACTGGACAGATATCAAAGCGGCTACCGGTATTTTTAACACGACTGTCCTCGATAACGAATTCTTTTTCGGTTGAGCCGTACGTTAAGGTTACTTTCGCAATGTTGTCTTCTTCACAGTCCACGGTAATCCCGGCTTTCCATGTATAGAGACGTCTCACATTGCTGTCGATTAACCTTCGAATTCGTCTGTTGACGAAATGCAAATTCTTCAAGTTTGAAAAATCCAAGCCGGTAAAAATCGCGAGCAGAATTTCAGCCGGTATTTTGTTGAAGTCGAAACCCACAACGTTTGAAGAATGGTAACGGGATGGATTCCAGTCGGTACAAGGCCTCCGTTTTGGCATCACGAACTGTTTGAAGAAGAAGAGTGAGTGACTGAACGAAATGAATGATCGGGCGTTTGCTGAACTAGACATGTTTCGTAAGTAGGTCAATCGATAGATGCACACGCCACATTCCACACGTTCCATTCCTCTTGCCCATATCCCGCTATTACAGGGTATGCGCCTAGGACGGATGAGACTGATGCCCTAACCTGCTCGGTGATCAGTGGATTGCTCTTTGAATATTCAACGCGAGGTCATGAATCTGACAAAAGGCAGATATAAGATATGAATTTGTGCGTAGAAACAATCTGAAAACGCTGTGTGATTAATTATCAAGAATAGTAGTGGTTTGCGGCATGGAAATATTCTTCGAAGGGGTGTGCCACCCGCACATTTTTCTCGGGACACTTAGATATTTTATTCAAGAAATTATCAAGATTTATTTGACAATTTTTAAATTATTGTATAGTGTATGCATGTTTTCTCACAAAAATGAGAGAAATGTAACCATCCGTGTTTTCATGTCCACTGCCAACTGTGATTAATACTTTGACGAATTATGAAGGCAGAAAGAATGGCAAAGTGCTTTACTTCTCTACACCCTCAACCGGGTCGTTTATATGGCGCTATTCGATAGGGTGCAACGTAGGAAGCCGAGTGAAACAATTAGGGATTCTGAAACGATAGTAAAGTGCATATCTCATTAGTCTCATCCACTCTGAGTGTTTGTCTAACGAACGTAGCGACAACCGCTCCGCGAAGATTAGATGGATGAGAAATGCACTTTACTACCGTTTTAGAATCCCCAGACACCATATTCTTCGTTTACACCTTATTCATGGTTTTCTCTCTGATTTTTGATGAATTATCAAAGGTACGGTTACGGTAGGTGAGTGACCTTTGAAAACGAGAGAAGCGAGAGACCGAAGGGGATTGGGAGAGAACATATGGACTGAGATGATGAAGAGACAGTCTAGGCACAAAGAAGGAAGAGGACGCCCCAAGTCCGCCCCTATCTCGCACCATCGCACTTCTAATCATGAGGAAGAGGGCGTAACCGCTTATGCAACATGTAATTAGACCGGATTCATTCATTGTCTTACATCGTTTGCTGTAGCTCTCGCCTACAATACTATTTCTAGATTTCGTTTGATTGTTTGAAACGCATGGTTGGCAGCTTACCTACTTTTTGCATATGTTTCAAAGCTACTAAACATTTGAAGATATACGCTCAGTGTAAGATAACCCATAAAGTGGTCAAACTGCCAACCATAGTGAGACGATACCCAACAGCGGACGGATCATTGTCAGTTCTTTCGCTGATTTCCCAAGAAAGTGATTTGCCATTGTGTTCATGTTCCATCACTTATCTTTTCTTTTACTGTATTTTTAGGTTGTAAATTCCGGTTCCATAATGGAAGAAATTGTAAGCCACGAGATCGAATATCAAAGGAAAGGCATCATTGCAATTTCAGCAATGCAGCAGCTATTGCTTGCTCCTTCAATGTGAGTCTAGTTCGTTTGAAATACTGACTTAAGGAACGATAAATGTAAAGAAAAACGTTTACGCAGATTTCGAATCGAAGAGATCGGAGGAATAGGATGGAAACTAATTGTTAGTTTATGCACTATTTTGTTTAATTTGGATTTAAAAATTATATAACGGTCAGTACATGTTAAAACATGATTTTTTGTATTTTGCCCTTGAAAAAGAACGACAGAACGCATTCAGGCCACACAAAAGAGCGGCTTCTTGAGCCTTCACATTGTTCACGATCCGCTCGTGAGAATTTCGAAAATAAAAGCGGCTTTCACCTACAGCTTCGTGATACTTGACGAAAAGCGAAGGAATCTTCTGAGCTGGCGACCAAAAAATGTGATTGAGGTAATTAAGTGGAATACTAATGTTTCTATTTTACCATATAAATAAATAAATATTGGTCATTTATCAATCGATTACTCTTCGTGCCGCAGTTGTATCTGCTAGTGTTTCTAAATCAATAGTAAAGTGCATTTCCCATTCGTCTATTCTCCGCGGAGCGGTCGTTTCTACGAACGATAGACAATCGCTCCGAGCGGATTAGACGAGTGACGAATGCACTTTACTATTGATTTAGAAGCCCCTGCGTTCAGTCGACAACTGCTCCGCAGAGAATATGCCAATTTATTTTAGAAAATCTTATAAATTGAAAAATTACTCGCACAAAGCTAACATTTTCATGTTAAAACGAATATTTTAAGGGCGAAAATGCAATCTGTCAATTATCATATAAACGTTTCACGTTTGGCACTGACGAGCTTATAGCAATTGAAACATTCACCGATCTGCTCATAAAGCACCCGAGTTTGACTGTCGAAGCAGAAGTGATCATTCACGAATCATCCGGAGTGGTTGCCCCACTCACAACAACCTTTCGGGACACTACAACTACAGTTGCAGATGAGATGTTGAATGTGAGAGGTCTTATTTCTTTATTGGGCGAATATTTGCAAAAAAATGCATTTCCGCGTAAGTATTCGGTTCTCTCTACTTTAGACAACCGTTCCCGAAGAAATGACGAAAAGCAATGCAATTTACTATCGCTTTAGAAATACATTCCGTACTCCCCTTTAGATTTATGCCCGAAAATTGTGGAAAAGTGCCTTAAACAATTGTTGTGAATTGCAAATGCAATTTGCAATGTATGTATTATGGAATGAATAATTTTTAAAGTAAGTGTTTTGGAGCAAAGTATAGGTCATCAACACTCTAATAGTAACTATTGCTACAAAAAGTTTTTTTCAGCTTCAAGATGGTCGCGTAGCGGTCAACAAGTCGTACCTTGCACTGTGTTCCTCAGTGTTTCGCCGTGGGTTCTTCAAAGGTGGCAGAGATGCCATGAATAGGGTAAGTACGTTTTTTGTTCATTTTCGATGCATCTGTTGATGCAGTAATTTAGACCCTTAAGGAGCGTTTTTTCAGGTGCTCAGTCAGTTATCCGTTAGAAAATTCGTTGCTATGCTCAAAGTGATATATCCGGAGAGTGCGAACATTACTGAACGAAATATCGAGGACGTCTTGGAAGCGGCCACTCTTCTTGACGTATCATTGGTATGTGCACTTGTTTGGGATGAACGTTTCTAAATTGGTAGAAAAGCGCATTCGTCTAGTCCACTCTGAGCGATTGTCTAACGAGCATAGAGATAACCGCTAAGCGGAATTTTGACGAATTGGAAATGCGCATTACAAACGATTTAGAATAAGAAATGCTCACACTGCAAACTCAGTGCAAGATTTCGTCATTACGCGCCAAACATTAAAAAATAAATTACAAAATAATCTTTAGGCTCACATTTTGTGCGATCGTTTCTTATGCGGAAACGTAAACCAGCCAAGATCTGCCGAACAATTAGCCAAGCTCACACTGAAGGCCTACTTGTATCCCCTTCCAATGCTACAGGTTTGATTACAATTATTATGGAAATCGACGACACGCCCCCCCCCTCCTTTCTGCTAAACCTCATTCGGCCAACCATAATAAGGATACATAATGCTTTTAGAATTCTCTTCCTACAATACTACGATCGTCGTGTAACGGCCCAACCGGTAAGATTGACTAATTGTTCGATTAGGCGGCACAAGCTGCCCTCTTTTTTGCTATATTTTCTTACTCTCATTAGATTTATTTTTTATTACGTATTTCGGTTTTACTGTAATAGAAAGTGCAGAATTTAGGCACAATGGCCATTCACTCAATCATGGAAACACACGTTTTCAAAACGGATTTCGATGACGAGGCAAAGCAGTACCTTCTTGATACACTGAGGATAGTGTAAGTGTCCAATCTGGAAATTTTTTGGTTTTCCGCCGCGCGTTTGTTCGTCGTGGAGTGAGACATCCACGCTCCGTAGAAGAATGCCGACAAATTTACCGTTTTATAACCTCCCCAGTTTTCATATATTATATCGATATTTGCTCCTCATTTTGTTTTCAAATATTCCTGAAGTTGCGAGGGATCTGTTTTTTTACGAATTCTTTTCCAGACCTCCAGCGCCGATATACTATGTGCCTCCACATACGTTTAGATATGGCAGCCAAAAACTGGAGTTGGAAATGCCTATCAATGCAGAGCGAAAACGTTCCGTGCAAGGAGAAAACGCTCACTTCCAATGGAGATTAACTGTGGAGGTTGGATGTTTCTTGAAAATATAATTATTTAAGTATAATATTTATTAGGTGGACAAGGCAAGCAATTATTGACAGCCGTTCATTTTTAACCCTCTAACTTCTTTCCTAGCGGTCTTCGCTCACTTCGCAGAGACAACCGTTAGGCATGAAGTTCGACGACCAGAAATGACCTACTGTCAATAATTTCTTGATTTGTCCACCCTAATATTTATGTTATAACGCGTTTTCCAATTCATCCTTATAATTCTGGCATTTCATTTACCTTTATTTCTCGTGGCTATGAGCGTCTTCTAACGATTGTACAATGAAGGTTCTAAAAAGGCTAACTAGACGAGGCGTGGCGATCAATTTCGCGAACAATTGCTCCTAGAAAGCCGAGAGAGTTTCAGCTCCTCAGAGAGAATATAAAAGGAATGAAAATGCGAATAGGCTCGCGACGCCTACTCTACTGTAAACTAGGGTTTCTAAGTCGGGAGTAGAGTTCGTTCGTCTGTTGTCTGATTCCCGAGGAGCGGTTGTCTCATTAATTCAGGATACAACCGCTCCTCGTGAATCAGACAACAGTCGAATGCACTCTACTCCCGATTTAGAAACCCTACTGTCAACCATGTGCAGACATATATTTGAGATCGAGAACGACGGCGCCGTGTTCGCTTCAGTGTATTGCAATCCTGACAACTTCACAAAGAACTGGCATTGTGATGCCACCGTTTCCATGCACATAAGACACGCCCGAGGCAAAATACATTCGCCACAGGTCAGATCATTTATCTACTAGGGTTTCTACTCGAGTGGATTGTCCAGACAATTCTGATCTCCACATTCTCGTCCGAGAGGTTGTCTAATGCTTTAGAGATAACCGCTCGGAGAATAACAAAATGATTCAGAAAAAAACACAACCAAGTTAGGCAATCTAAATCAATAATCATGCATTTCCCACTCGTTAAATATATTATGACGCGGTCGCAGAGATAACCGCCCCCAGTTGACTATGCCAATGAAATGCACTTTATTCACGGTTTTGAATCCGGATGGATATTAATTTCAGATTGTCAAGAAAACTTCTTATCCATTAAACAGGGAGCCTTTCGAAAGGCACCGATTCGGACATTTGAATGAACTTCAGCAGCAGGGCTACCTTGTTCCGCAAGTAGGGACGGGAATTGCCGTTCTTATAATATGCGCGGTTATCGAGGTCCGTTTTTTGCAGTGTCCTTATAATATTTCATAGGAAATCGATCTCCAATAGACTTCTTTTAATAGGGCTAAATTTCGTAAGGTAGTACATTAAGTTGGAGTTTCTGAATACGTTGCATTACGCACAAAACATATGCCATTATACTGTCCATATTGGTAGAGTTTCAACTACCATTTGCCATACGTGGGAGTTAAACAGTCATATTTGGCAGACCGAATTGCTACATATGACATTTTCAAACTAATTTAGACGCTCTCGAATAGCTATCAATTGCTTGTACAAGTCGTGTAGTTCAAACAATAGGTCCAAATTCAGATAGATGCTGCTGGTGGAGTTCCGAAAGTAAAAGCGGGTGGCTTTGGGGAAGAAGTCAGCGACAGATACGATGTGATTGTGGAAGTTGAAGGAGAACCAATAGCAGTGAACAGAGCTGCCCTCGCAATGCACTCTGAGTACTTCAACAGCCTGTTTTTCGGCAGCTTCCGGGAAAGGAATGAGGAGGTTCGGCACAAGGGAGCGCTTTTTGGAAAAAATGTGCATCATTTGTCGTCTCTACTCTTCGGATGGCGGTTGTTTATCTTTATCAGAGATAACCGCTTGCCGAAGAGTAGGGAAGGCAATTGATGCACTAATTTTCCAAAAAGCGTTCACTATTCGACACATCACATTCCCAATAGGGTTTTAAAAATCGGTAATACAGTGCATTTGTCATTCGTACCTATACGTTCTCCGCGGAGCCATTACCTCTAGAACATAGAGGCACTGCTTCGAAGGAAGGTGGCGAATATTACAGATTTAGCAATCCTAAAATCATTTGTTCTCTGTTATGTAACTCCTTGTGCCCAAGAGTTAGGCCATATGTGTTCTAAATCGATAGTTGAATTCGAAATTTCGACTCATTTCATTAATCGGTAGTGGATGCAAATCAATACCGACTTGAAAGGCATTGCCGAGACGGTACACCGACTGTCGAGACTCGCAAGTCAGTAGTACTGACACCCTACTAGGCCCCCTGTGTCGACAATAATTAACTGCCACCAAAATCCGCCGATTCGGCATTGAACTAATATTCTTATTATGCGGCCAAGTTAATTTTTGGTTCATTTTCTATTTATTTTTATTATAGGCATAATTAACATAATCGATGGACACTTGACGGTAACACCTAAACATGCAAAAATTCTTTAGATCGTACCAATTAAAGATGTCTCCTCCGAAAAATTCCTGAAGTTGCTCCGTCTTATGCATCCTCGTTTGCGAAAACACACTCAAGTGGATGTTAACGCTCTCGAGTCTCTGTTTCGACATGCTGATAGGTTTATGCTAACCCAGGTAAGAAACTTATTGCTATTATTGTGGAAAACGGACTTGATATACCTGGTACACATGTGACATTTGGGCGGTCTCAAAATCTGATCGCAAAGTGTAAGTTTTCTTACATTGTAGTCATGAAACTTATTTGAACTCCTCTGTGAAAGTGTGAATTTGGAATATTTTTCAAATTATTTTGATGTAGACTAATTAAAATTGATTTTTAAAATCATTTTGGAGGCATTTGAACATGTTTCAACCGAAATATCGATAAAAACCTTATGGTCGCATTGACATTCATATATGTTTCAAGATTCCTTAATAAGCTCGGATAATCAACTGGAGACATGGAATTTATCAATTCCGTTTTCCACAATAATATCAATGACCAAATAACATTGAAAAATATTGTGCTAACCAGCGCAGTATTACCAAATTGTTATCCTGGCATGTGAAGGCCACCGCGGCACGATATTCTAAAATATTTCGAATTTATACAAAGGCTTGTTGTGACTCTCATCTGTTTTACGCGGTTGCATGCCATTTGCGCTATAATTTGAGGCGCTCAGTAGAAAGGGCATATACATGAGCAATAGACTGCTGAGCCAATTCAGTTCACTTCATTGCTCTGTGTATAATATAATACTTTCATCCGAGCAACTCGAATAATCGCGCTCAAATGACATGAACATTGGCTCCGAAGTTGACGTTACTTTGTTCCTTTCAGGTTACTCGATGGTTGGACTACTGGCAACCAGTTGTGATTACTAACTCAGAGGAACTTGGAAAGCTGATCATTCTCGCTGACCGGCATCGGCTGAACTACAAGATATACATGGTATGAAATAGGGCGTATGTATTAGGTTGAACAATAAGTAATCACTACTCATTTGAACTTTCGCATCTCGACCATGTAGAAAGGCACTGCTATGGGACTTGGCCTATCACATGGTGTGATCATCCCTAGCCGACTCCCCTCACCGTCGCTCTCCGCGGCCGCTCCGGCGAGATTGTTCAAACATGGCAAACCCATGATTTTCGGAGCACACTTTTGGAATTTTGGTCGCATTTTTCGAGAACTTGATTTAGAATCCAGCTATCAACTTATTATTGTAGGCAAGTGAAAGCCCGACACGCCTGGGTAGCCGATTGCACAAATAAAAATTTTTCACGGAGTTATGGTCGAAAGAGCAAGACTATACGAAAAAGTGTCAAAATGAAGCTAGCCACATGTGCTTCACAGAATAAGCGTAGAATAGTTGGTTTTGATTGAGAGAAAGATTAAACCAACCTTGGCGGGCGCCTCTCCCTCCTCTTCTATTCTCCATTCCCTCCTTTCAGCCTCCGTTGCCGTTCTGAAA
>JACMIF010004354.1:0-12479 GCA_014805445.1 Diplogasteroides magnus | reverse complement strand
GAGGAGGGAAGTCTGACCTTCTGAGTGGCAGAGTATACACAGTCTACACCCAATGAATCTGCATTGAATGGAGTTCCACCCAATGAAGCGACAGTATCAACAAGAAGAAGAGTATTCTCAAGTATGATAATAGAGACGATAATGAAAGGAATCCCTCACATTCCTGTGACAAGCTTCTCCCAATCCTTCCAATGGTTGTGCTATTCCTGTCGACGATTCACCTCGAATGCATGGTATTGGACCATTCCGAGGAAACGTTAACGGTGTGCAGTCGATGAAAATTCCTCATTTTTTCATGAGGAATTGTCCTCATGTACATAGTGATGGGGAATTTTTGCATAATTTCCTCGCGAAGGAATGAAAAATATTCGGCAATTTTTAATGAATTTTTGTTCATGAGGAAATTCCACATGAATTTCCGTTTTCATGTGGAATTCCTCTTCCACCCATTCTAGACTCACCATGACACACAAAGAGTACGGTAGGTTTGAGTCTGCCAAGAGCTTCTTCTATTGATTGAAGGGGAACAATTTGTCCTTCTGGGACACTCACAACCTCAATATCGATTGGATTACTGTATAAGTGATTGTAATACCTCCACATTGAGTTTGAGTCTCTTTCCAAGATCAGCTGCTCTCATTCCCCACAATCCTGCTTGTGCAACCAGAAGAGTTTCTCCTTCCTCCAGAAGATTCAGAAGAGCTGCTTCCATTCCAGCATGTCCTTAAGCATCCCAATACCATTTACCGGGGTGGGACACTCAGTATCTTTTAGAAAAGTCTCATGGTGTGCCTCACCGATCGAATTTCATTTAAAAATTCCTTTTTTAAATCAAGGCCTAAAATCGAAATGTCTATCGTCATATTAAATCGTAATTACAGTCCCATTCATTTGAAGCATTATTTAAATTGTAATTCATTCAAAACTTAAAGTCTAACAAAATTCACCGCGGTTTCTTGAACAATTTTTGCGAGATAATGCAGCATTTGAAAGTTGGAATTGCCGTGATCATTGTCCCCTCCCTTCTCTTATCTTACCTGTTCCACTCACAGCAAATGTGTACTCATTCTTAGTCTTGAGGACATATTGCATTCCCAGTCTGGCCTCTTTCATTATCTACAATGAATCATCATGTAATGGACTACTATAGTACACTGACCTCAACAAATTCAGGATGAAGATGTCCTAATAGTGGAAGTGATTGAGTCTGTCCAATAGAAGAAGGCATTGTCGATGGACCGGGACCAAAGAGTTCCCTTCAATTATTACATTTTCATTGTCAATTGCAATTTGAATGAATAACTGACCTTTTGGGAACATTGATTGGTTTAAGAAGACAATCGGGAGGGGATGAAGACATTGGACGGAATGAACACTGAAATGGTTATCTAGTGGAGGGTGGGTCGATGAAGGAAAGGGAGAGAGGAGGCGGGAGAGAGAGAGACATGTAGATGAATAGACTACAAAGTACGATTACATTGACAAACCTTTGATGATCGTACAATTGTATTGTAGAGAATGGAAGTAGAACGAGGGGCTATCATTGTAGATAAGGAATGGATAGTGCAATCCTTTCACTATCAGGACACCACAAATGAGTCAACGGAAGAGGGAACACTTATCAGTTGAACTGATTGAATGAGATGAGTTGAATGGACAGAGGTCATTGAATGGAGAGAAGACTGAAGATTACACTGTGAAGAGAAGAGAGAAGGGAATGTGGGGGAGGACTGAAGGGAAAGGAAGACATCAAAAGAGAGTCACTCTCCATTCAATCACTTTACCCATCTTGTAACTGTTATTCTATTCAGATGGATCCACAAGTAATATCAGAAGAGAATTCATTGGAAGAAGAAGAAGAACAAGAAGAAGAAGAAGATACTCCTATTGTTGGATCGATCAATTGGGGAAGTCTATTGGCAAGAGCTGAGGAGTTAGTAGAAGATGAAGAGGAGATACTAGACAATGTACAACATGCAATACGGAATCTGAGGTAAGGATAGAATGAGATGGAATGAGGAAGAATGGATTCAGACAAGGGAAACAAGTGTATAGAATGAAGACAATAAGAGATGTGGCTAATCTTATTGAGACAAACACAGAGGAAACATTACAATTGATCCTTCCTGAAATGCAGGTTTGATTCATTCAAATACGAAATGAATGAATGAATTGAGAAAATGTTGAAAGAGGAGAAGGCTAATCTGGACTTACATTGTGAGGCTGCTGTTCTATTCAAAGATCTACTAAGGATGAATGATTTATTGAAAAGGGAACCGTGAGTGTCTCTTCTCCTCCTTCAACTTAATTCTCAATAGAAATCTCCCTCAAATTCTCCTGGACTACATAATAGACAATGCTGAGAGACAGAAGGATAACTGTGAGTTCTCTTCCCTTTCATTCTGTACTCTTCTCGCTATAGTATCTGCTGCTGCATGGTTGGAGACTGTAACTGAAGTGGCAGATTCCCTTCCCCTTCATTCTATTCGATCCTCTCTTATTCCTGTTCTCTGTACACAATGTCATCCTTCTCAAAGAGTACAACGACGACTTATAGCAACTAAGTTATTGGAGAAGTTATCGAAGATGATGACTCCTTCTGAGTACGAATCTCTCTCTTTCATTCTACCTCATTCCCTTTTAGTATTCGAAGAGATCTTGAGAAACCAATTCTACAATTATGTACAGATGAGAATGCGAATGTCCGTTCATCAATGGGACAAAGATTGGGATCTGTGGCTGAGAAATTGAGGTGCAAAGAGAATGACAAACCATTCACTCATCTTTCTACAGTAAACCAACTGAGATCAGTCGATTCATTCTTCCTCATTTACTCTCTTTGGCTGAAGATGATGATGTTTCTGTACAAGAAACAGCTTTTCCCTGTCTTGTTTCACTTCTTGCATCCCTCACTCGAGGTAGGCCTCCCACTCTATTCCATCCATCCAATGAGTCATTTGAGAGGCACGTAAGTCTGTAGTCTCCATGTTCTTTCGACGATCAGTAGAGAAAGCAATGGAGAAGAAAGATGATAGAGTCATTCTCATTTCACGATATTATGGACAGATTCTACATGCGATATTTGGTAAGGACTGAACTCTCTTCACTTTTATGTTCTTTCTCTGACAGAAGATCTTGATCTATTGGATCAGACTTGGGCTCTCAACTCTTTCATGAGACTCGTTTCTCTATTTCGGAATGATAATGAAAGCAGTCGAAGTATTGCAACAAGAAGAGCGTGTGCATTCAACCTCCCTGTCAGTTATCTTCTCTTTCCTTTTCATTCTTCATTCAGGCAATCATTGAACTATTTCCCAAGGCTGCTTCACGATTGAATACTGTAATGCATGACTTCTGTACAGATCACGACGATGAAGTCAGTCATTGTCCTTCGTTGTCTTCTATTCTCTTTACAGGTTCGTCTTTCTATGGCTTCTTCATTTGATCATCTTCTAAGAATGAGTAATGACAAGAAAGGAATGTTATCTGCTTTCATTGAACTAGTGAGAGGTGGATCAATAGAGGTATCATCTAATCCTCTTCCTCATCTACTCAACTATTCTCTCAGGTTGTGGCTAAATTGAGTCGTCGTCTATCTACAATCCTTCCTCTTTTATACAAGAGTATATCAGAAGCCCCTCCAACTGACCAGGTTGTAGTCCCTTCCTTCCTTTCTTCATTCCTCCAATTGAGGTCTCAACAAAGAGTATCGATCGACTTCTTCTTGGATGTAATCAATTATTGGGTGGAACAGGTTCATGGAGGGCACACGAGTCTCTTCTTCTCTCATTATCAACTCTACCATTATTTGTTGATCAGAAGACTCTTCTGGACACATTCGTTCCTCTTCTGAAGAAAGAACTTCTCACTGTGGTCAGTTGCATCGTATTCAATCGATCTGCTTCCCTTTCCATCGTATTCAATCGATCTGCTTCCCTTTCCATCGTATTCAATCGATCTGCTTCCCTTTCCATCGTATTCAATCGATCTGCTTCCCTTTCCATCGTATTCAATCGATCTGCTTCCCTTTCCATCGTATTCAATCGATCTGCTTCCCTTTCCATCGTATTCAATCGATCTGCTTCCCTTTCCATCGTATTCAATCGATCTTCTTCTCTTTCCATCTTATTCAATCGATCTTCTTCTCTTTCCATCTTATTCAATCGATATTCTTCCCTTCAGAGGGCTCTTCCTTGTCGATTGGCTGCTTCACATTCTCTTCTTTCTATAATGAGACATCTTTCAAGGAAAGATGATCGTCTTTCCATCATTCGATTCTTACAGGAAGGTCTTTCCACATTCATCCTTCATTCCTCATTCATTTCCCTTCAGATCTTGCCACTCATTCCAATTCCTACCGTCGCATTCTCTTTCTGGAAGTTGTCCTTCAGGTATCTACAGTATCCTCCTCCCATTATCCCCTTCCATCAGGTTCAATCTCTCTTCTCCCACCGTATTCTACATGAACACTTCCTTCCCACTGCACTATCACTGGCTACTGATCCAGTCTCCAACATCAGGTACAGTAATCCATGGAGGAGACTCCAGAAGTGTCTTCAGATTGAAATTATGTCGAATTGTTCCCCTTGTGAAAGGATCTTTCGTGCTTCCAAAGGATCACAATGCATTAGAAGGAGTAGAGGCAACTGTGAGGGGAATACTAGAGAAAGAAGGAGGAGAACACACAAGGTCAATTATTAATGAAGTGAGGAGAGGAAAAGGAGGAAAGGAAAAGAGAGGATGACAATTCAGGCAGCAAGACTATTATCAAGGACTGATACAGGAAAAAGAGGAGATACAGAGAATAAAAGGAGGGAGAAAGAGGAGGATGAATTATGGAATGAAGAAGAATATGAGAGGAAAGAAAAGGAAAAAGAGAAGAAAAGAGTACAGAAGATGGATGATGAAAGAGTTGTATTCAGAAGAGCATCAAAAGACATGGTGACAAGTATTCCCTTTCAGTCATTCAGTCTTCCCTTTCAGTCTCGATCATTCATTGAACCATCTTGTACGTGGAGACAAGAGAGAAGAGCAATTGCTGTTGTTAGACCACAACCAGTTGTACAATTGACATCACAAAGTCCTATACAGTCTTCTGTCTCTTCCCCTCCATCATCCCCTTCTGATAGGAAGAGTCGTCTTCCATTGAGTACTTCAAGTAAGAATATCATCCATCTTATTCTCTATTCTTCTTTAGTCACACGTCCTCCTTCACTTTCTTCTTCTTCTCTTAATAAAGATCGTCTTCGTGCCCAATCAGAAACTCGAACTTCTTCTTCAATTCAAGGAAAAGGAACCAATTCATCCTCTTCTTCTTCATTTGCCATATCAAAATCTCAGTCAACATCTCATATAAAAAGGCCATCATTTTCCCTCTCGAAGGTTCTTGACTCTTCTCTGAACTCTGACCACTCTCAATTCAGGTTTCATCTTCTTCCAACATTGAACGTCGTCCAGCTTCAATGAGTATGAGAATAAGAAACATCAATGTCCTGTGACTGATAAAAGCATTCATGTACTGATAACGAAGCTTCCAATCCAATCTTGCCCTCTATTTCTATATTTTCCCTTTTTCGTACACACACAAAACTACAACATTTCGCAGGGTTTAACTTAAAAATGACCGATTTGTCGGCAGTATTTAGAAAGTACCATTCAGCATTTTTCTCAAACTGCCGCTTGACGGTAGTATAAAATAACGTGTGACGGTTGTAGATAGGGGTCTGCATATTCGACCGACAAACCGGTAGTCATTTTTGTGTGTGTACTTATTGACTCTTTGTTCATTCGATTGTCAAGGGAAGGAGTTTCAGAGTGAATTATGCCCACTATTCTTTGGTTATTCCTCCTATCTCTATTCATCACGTGGCTTATGAGGAATCGGATAAAAGAGAGACTGAGACTAATCAAAGAAATCGATAAACTTCCCGGTCCTGTATCCATTCCACTATTAGGAACTGTATGGCAATTCAAGCCAACCATTCCAGGTTTGTCCTTTTCTTCTTCTTATCTTTTGTTTTGTTGAGGTTTCATTCGTCAAATGGATGGATGGGCTAAGGAATACACATCTCAAGGAGTCGGACTTGTTAGAATGTGGCTAGGAATGAGACCGATTGTTATTGCATTCAATCACCATTATGTAAAAGTGAGATAGACACTCATCACAATATAAGAAGAGACAATTAAGGAGATTCTGGAGAGTAATGTCCTGATTACAAAGGGACCAGAATATGACATTCTATTTGGATGGTTGGGAACAGGTCTTCTCACTTCAACTGGTACAAAATGGAAAAGAAGAAGAAAGATGCTTACTCCTGCATTTCATTTCAATGTTCTGCACAAGTTCATTGATATCTTCAATAGTCAATCAAGAGTGGGCATTCATTCCCATTCATACATTCACATCAATACAGATATTAGTTGATATTGTATCAGAAGAGAATCATTCTTCCCCAATCGATATTCTTGCATTCTTCAAGAGATGTGCATTGGATATCATTTGTGGTGAGTGTCTCCCTCTGATTGTCTCCCCCTCCCCCTCCAGAGACTGCAATGGGATGTACTGTAAATGCACAAAGAGATTCCAGTCAACAATATGTCCAGAGTATTCATCAATTGACTAAACTAGTATTTTCCTATCAAAGGTGACTCCTCATTCTCTTTCCTTCTCATTCTTCCATTCAGATGGCCGTGGTTCTGGATTCCCTTCATTTGGAAGTGGAGTGGATACGAGGGCAATTATGAGAAACACAGGAAGATTCTACAGAATTTCACTCTCGATGTGATTAGACAGAGAAAAGAAGAATACAAATTGGATAAGGAAATGTTCAATGTCAAAGAGAAGAAGGCATTCCTTGATCTGTTATTGGATATGGAAGAGGATGAAGGACTACAAGAGGAAGACATTCGAGAGGAAGTGGACACTTTCATGTTTGAGGGTACGGTAATCCTCTCTCCCCCCCTGAATCTTCCACTCAGGACACGATACAACATCATCGGCCATGGGATGGACATTGTGGTGTGTGTCACACAATCAGAATGTCATGAAGAAATTGGAAGAGGAAATGGATAGAGTCTTTGGTATGAAAAGAGAAAAGAAGAGAAGGGATAGAATGATTTAGGAGAGTCAGATAGGGATTGTAGTATGGATGACATCTCGAGACTGACTTATCTTGATAAAGTAATCAAGGAATCACTTCGACTTTATCCTTCTGTTCCCAATATATCACGAAATGTTGAAGAGGATACTGTAATAGGTACTGAATCCCTCCCATCAGTTGACTAACATATGATTCAGGAGAAGTATTCATTCCAAAAGGCTGTACTCTCATCATTTCTCCATTTGTCCTCCACCGTAATCCTCAGGTCATTCCCTTCTTCTCATATCTTCATAATCTTCCTCATTCAGCTCTTTTCCAATCCAGATTCTTTCAATCCTCTCAACTTCTCAGAAGAGTCAATATCTTCTCGTCCTCCATTCTCTTACATTCCATTCTCAGCCGGACCTCGCAACTGCATTGGTAACTATTCATTTTCTCTTCCATTCACTTTCACTTTTCCAGGTCAGAAATTCGCCCTATTAGAGGAGAAGACTGTTTTGTCATGGTTCTTCCGTAGATTTAGAGTCTCTTGTAATGTTCCCTTTGAAGAGAATCTTCCATGCCCTGAGGTCATAACAGCTCCTTTGTTTGGTTTTCCAATGAAAGTTGAGAGTAGATTAGGTTGATGAGTCCATTCCTTTCACTTTCAATCAATTCTCTTTGCACTCTTTGAGATTGCATCCCATTTACTCTTTTCTCTCTTCATTATCTCCATTCTTGACCGAAATGCGGATAAAGTACTTCACGAATAATGATGCGTTACAATGTAAACTCATTGACCTTTCTCTCTTCAAATGAGACACAGTTCCTTGTCGTCTCTCAATTCCTTTTGTGTCATTCTCAATTGGATCTCACTGTCCTGTCACTCATTTCAACTATTACCTCCTTTTCCTTTCCTTCACTCACTTTTAATATTCCCTTTTCTCTTCCCTAATATATGTATCCTTTTGAGTATTCGTATGTCATCTTGAATTGGAATGGATTCTCGTTCTCTTTTCTCTGCAAAGGCCAAACACACATTTCTCGATTTGATCACTTCATCCATATCAGAAGAAGGGAAACAGAAGATAATCAAATCATTTCATGAAAAGGTATATCGGGATGAAGGGTAAGAGAGACATGGATAATTGCGCCATAATAGTGAAATGGACACTCTCGCCATCGCTGTCGTCATTCCCGTGGCGCAATTGTCCATTTCATCGCTATGGCGCAAATGTCCATGCCTCTCTTGTCCTTCTTCCAATCAATCGAGTGCTTCCTTCCTTTGCCATTTTTCTTCTCTTTGACCCACTTAGGACAATAATGAAAGTGAAAATAAGATGGAGTACATATCTATTGATTATTTCAGGAATCATTACTAGATGGTGATCTACTTGAGATATATCTAAGTGGACAACCTCTTCTACTTACTATTTCACTTATTCTCATATTCATTTCTGTCTTCGTATTCATTCTTGCTTCTGTTGTCTCTTCATGCAGATTCTTCGGCAGATGTGGTGGCCGTAGATATCAAGTGAGTTTTCCTTACCTTCTACAGTATCCTTCTCTTCTACAGTAATCCTTCTCCTCTACAGTAACCCTTTCAGCCCCATCCCACATCCTCTCGTCGTTTCATCTTCCTCATTGTGGCCTTTCTCTTCTCGTGGCTTCTCCTTTCGTTCTCTTCTCTCAACTTCGTTCTATCAGGGGCTGCTTATTGGGGACAAAGGAATCCTACTCAATTGACATCATTCCCTGTTAAGGAAAGTCCAATTGATTATCCAGAATATGAGAATAGAAGGACAAAAAGAGAAGAATCCATTCTGACAAGTCTCTTCAATGATCCTGACTACAATGGAGATTTTGAAGGAATAGACGAAGAAGTGACAACGACAACTGAAGAACCTTCATTTGTACAGGAGACAAGACCACCTCCTAGAGACAATCTACCCATTGGAGGAACAGTCTTTATGACAAGAAATGGAGAGATTAAGGAGGAAGGAACAACAAGGAGGAGTGAATTGACTGGAGTAGAAGAAGGAGGAGACGAGGAGGAAGAATATATTGAAGGAGAAGATGAAGAGGAGGAAGAAGAAGAGGAGACAACGACAATGAGAAGAGAAGAAGAGAAGAAAGATGCACCGAAATGGACATATGGAATAGGAAAAGGAGATGAATGGGAAGAAGTATTGAAAAGAGGAAATGAAGAGACGAAGACAACGATTCCTTCTTCCACCAGAAGAACAACAACGACATCAACCACCACAACATCTACAACGACCACAACAAGAAGAACAACGACTACGACAACCACTCCACCTACTACTACAACTAGAAGAACTACAAGTACGACAACTACACCATCAACTACTAGTCAAACAACTACGATTCCCTCTACTTATATTCCATCATCTACTCATCTTCCACTTCCTCCTCTAATCAATTCTTTCCCTTCCTTCAATCATTCCATTATTGATCCCATCACTGTTCCTGAAGATCATCATTCTTCATTCAATTCTCCTTCTTCATTCTTCCCTAATGATATTCCTCCTTTGATCAAAGGCATTCCTTCTCCTTCATCCTTTACTCTTCCTCCATTATCTTCTGATATATTCATTCCTCAAGGATCTCCACCAATTCCTTCTCAAGGAGAAGATGTCATTCCAATTCAAATCGGTCACTTCAACACAAAAAAGACTCAAAACAATGGTCGTCCTGCCATTTCACTGGTATTTGCATCCTCCTTCCTCAATTCTCATTCCCTTTTCAGTTGTCAGATCGTCGTAAATTCGAGTCTCTTGACTCATCTGCATTTCGTTCTCTTCATCGAATCTTCGCTGTTGTCCTTGGTCTTCTTCTATCATTATGTACTCTTCCATCTCTTCTTCTTGTCATCATTGGTATGTCTCATTCCATCTTCTCTTCTCATTCTTTCCCTTCAGGATCAATGTATTATTTCCGTAGTTATCATCCAATGGACCGTTCCAAGGTCCCTTCCTTCTCCATTCTTCTCAATCATCTCCATTGTAGGTCTCTGATAGAGTTGGAATCCTTTGTGTCATAATGTCTCTACTTCTTCTCTTTTCTATTCCAATTCTTCTTATTCATTCTACACTTGGCCTACTATTCTCTCATACTCATCATGCCCTTTGTCCACTCCTCCAACCTCCAGTCAGTTCCTCTTTCCCTTCTCCTTCTCCTCTCTTCTCTTTCAGTCTACAACAGTGGATGACATTCTCTTGGCCCTAGATGGTTGTTCTCATGTACTAACTCCCCTTATCACTATGTGGGAGTCTTCCATGCTGGCTGCATTCTCATCCTTTCCAGTGTCAATTCTCCTTCTTCAGGTATTCCCTTATTTCCTTCTCTTATATTCTTTCATTCAGCTCTCCGCATACTTTCTTCGTATGAAGACTGAACACTATTGGACACATGCTGACAGTGGACAGTTCATTCTTTCGTAGTCATTCCCAATTGCTCATTTGTCCTATATGTACATAGTAGTAGTAATAATAATAATAATTGTTCATCACAGTGCTTGTTTTGACAAAAAATGGAATGTTTCACTTCTACTCATCAATGGAAATTCCTCAAAATAGGAAGAAGAATGAGAAGATTGATAAGTGGATGAAATGAACTACAGACTACTTTCGGTCTTCTCTTACCTCCCAATTGTTTCTCATATGTGATGTTACATCTGAAAGAATGAATATGAAGTAGAATAAGAGATGGAAACAGTCACTTGGTCATCTCTTTCTTATCTTCCTTCACTATAGTCTTTACTGTTGTAGTACTACCAGTTGTTGTTGTGTGTACTGTAGTTGTGGATGGACTGATTGTCGTGGTTCGTGGTTGAATAGTTGGAATTGTCTTGGGTGGAATGACTCGAAGTGGATCACACGATGATTGACCTGAAGGGAAGAGAATGCATTGAGGAGAGATGGTCAATGTACTTGTATTTCTAAAATGGTAATTGTATGCAAGGAAGTTCGTTTGTCATTGGCCTAATCTCCTCGGAGCTGTTGTCTATAACGTGTGAGAGACAAGTTGTTTCAGACAACTACTTCGAGGGAGATGGACGAATAACAAACGAACTTTCTTGCATACAATTATCGTTTTAGAAACACTACAATGTACCTGGATGGACAAAACAGCAACATATTGTCATTCCTAGATGGGATGTACACTTGAGTTGATCTTTCTTTGAATGAACAAGTAGACAATACTTGTACAATTCATCATGAAGATGACGATATACACAAGATGAAGATGTAATTGGAATCTCATCTGATGAATCTGAAGAAGATCAAAGATGACGACATTCTGAGTACAATGACCATCTATGTATTCCTCTTCAATCTCACTTGACTCTTCTTCTTCCATGTACTGATCGTCCTCATTATTGAATGATACCTGTGATGTCTTCTTCTACTCTTTCCTCTCCTATTCTCACTTGTACTGCTTTGACTCCTTCCCATTGTCTTTCCCTCTTCCTCCTCCATTTCATATCTCTCAATTGCTCTTTTGTCTTCGCCGTTACCATACATCCCACTGCTCCAGTCATACAATCCTCTTCTCCACATTCAATAGTTCGAGGTTCAGCTGAATTAACAGTGAGAAGAAGAAGAGAATGAACACTTACGAGGAATGAACGAGACATCTTTGGCCAATCTGAGGAGATTATGATGGAAGGTTGAACAACAGAAGTGAATGGGTCTGAAAGGAATACTGTAAGGGAAGGAGAGGATACTGTACCTGGATGTATTGAGATGAAGGGAATTGACAATGGATGAGGAGATTGAATGAGGTGGAAGGAATACACAACCAGGAACAGGACCACACACAACGAGAAGTTGAGACTGAGGAGTACTGTAGAAGGGAAAGACATTGACACTCACTTCTCCTGAAGGAGCAAGTACTCCTGAATTGAGGGAAGATTCATCTACACATGAGAAGACACCCTGAATATCCTCTTCTCCCTCATACTCAAAGTATCCACAGGCTGTTGAAGTTGAAGGACATGATATGAGAGAACGACCATTGGAACCAGAGAGACAATTCAACTGAAAGAATGAATGAATAGAAGAGGAGAATGAGAACCTTGTAGTGATATGGAGCAGGAGGAAGAAGAATAGAAGATACTAATGGAAGGATGAGATATCCAATGATTGTCATGTTAGAGAGTACTGTATGTCCATTCCTTCTACAATGATATATTGATTGGAAAGAGGATAAAGAAAGGACATGATATGTGAGAGAGGAGTGACCTGAAGGGAGAGGATATGGATACTCCTTCTTTACACAGTGAAGTGTCTGGAAGTGTCTGGCATCACTACAATGAATACGAACATCCCCTTCCCTCCCCTTACTCCCCCCCCCCCCAACTGTCCCAATCACTAC
>JACMIF010004353.1:1598-12480 GCA_014805445.1 Diplogasteroides magnus | reverse complement strand
ATTTTTTACGACATTGTTGAGACTTAGAATGTAACCAGGAGTAAGTCGGCGTGATATTTTGAAATTTTCACGTCGGAATCTCTTCTCAACGAGGAGATACGCCCTGGCGTCTGATTTGACGTCAGATAACGTCGTCTTCGAGCTCGACGATTTTTTTCATCAACATAGACAATCGGCTTGTTATCAGGAGTGAGTCGGTGTGATATTCAGATAGTTTGGAGTCTTCAGCTCTTCCGGAACTTAAGATATCATTCATGATCTGACGTCGACTTCACGTCGTCGAGGTCATCGAGAACGACCTTCTGATGCATCGTAGAGTGAAACGGACATCAAAAATGGATTCTTCATGCTCGATTACCCCTAGGAAAGCGTTTTCAAGAATATTGGATTCCTTAAATGGCTTATCTGAAAAACGGGAAAAAGGGTTACTTTTTATCAAGGGCCTTGAAGTGGCGGCAGAATTCGTACAACAATTCACATCAGAAAGGAATAGACCATGATGATACCGTTATATTTGTCCGTTTGAGCAACTTCTACTGAATATCTTCTAGTTTAAAAATATGTTTTACCCGAATAATAAATCCGTTGTGATCATTAATGATTAGTGCTCGAAGGGTTATTTTGAAATATCAATAACTATTTCCCGGAATACAAGAGAGAAGGACGCAGAAGGAATCATCATGCCGTACCAATTGCTCGTTTGAGCAAAATGAAGCGAAATTACTCGAATTTTTAAAAATGTTTTACGCGCAAGATAAATTTGTTTTGATCAATATTTAAGATGGTAGTGATCTACCGCGGTTTCCAGCAATGCTTCTAAGATGAATGGACTTAGTTAGCACGACAGCCCCCATGAACACTCTCTCCTTCCAATCCTCTACCCAGTAATAATTGTCGCAAATAAACAATTACGAGTATGCTTCATTCGATGAACAAATCAATTGCAGGGAGGAATCAACCAATGAAGAAAGAGAGACTTGAATTTATGCAAACGGATTGTTGATTATTAGCTTGGTTTGATCGGACACTGTGACGTAATGGATATGAAAGCTCAAATATGTTTCATCGGCAAAATAAATCAACCTTGACTATCGAAACTTCAGTATGAACATAGAAGACATAGAACATAGAAGAACATGAACATATTTACAACAAGCTAATCATTCTCTGAATGTCATTTTTTCCAGTTTCAGTGTTGGAGCGGCAGCAACATTCATCCTTCTTGTCACATCAGTAAGTGGTCATGATCATGCCGTAGCAATAGCTCATTTGAGCAACTAGGACTATATAACTTCTCGTGTTCAAATATGTTTCAAGTGCAAAATAAATCTATTGTGATCATCAAACGGTAGTCGTTCTACGTTTTGTCTTGCTTGTTTAGAAATATCAATTACTGTATTGTACCACAATACATTTAGCATGAATGGACGATCTTTCAACAGAGAGAAAATGGCGTGGGAGGAATACGTGGTTACTGTGGTTAGCGCGACAGTGCTGCTGATCAGATCTCTCTGATCGCTTCATTCACGTGCTGATAACTAATCTCGTGATCACTGTATTGTAGGTCAGATCAGGACAATCACTCATAATCACTGCATTACTTTTTCCGAACGGTCTTCTTTTACATGATAACGCCTATAGGCTTCAAATTGCTGCAATGTATGTGTGATTCCGTTGAAATGTGCATTGATATCTGATTCTCATGGCGTACAAAAATCACTGCCAGACAAAAGCCAATTAATTCCTCTCTATGCTCGCATAGAGAGGAAAACAGTTCTGGACTTTATACGCAACCAAATCAACGATGTAATAATTATTCAATATCTGCTAAATCAGTCCCAGATCACTGAAATCAGGGGGTGGATCAGCGACTTATCAGGGCAATCATTCATAACCACTGATATACTCTCGATCCCCTTGTAGGTTGCGGTGCATCAAACAATTAACGATCACATCGCACCATTGCAAGAGACACAAGAGAAATTAGCGCAGATTTTGAGTGACATCAGCGCTAAATATGGACCGTAAAAGTATTTATTACAAATTTGGCGATCAACAGGGGTGGGAACAAAGAAAGGAATACAATAGAGTCGGGTAAAGCTTCGCATGCACAAGACCTCTTCGCAGACAAAGATAAGAGTCGACTTTCCTTTCGTCTGGACAATCTTTGACCGGCTCAAAAGAAATGATGCGTCAACAGGACATTTGTTTCAGTCAACAAATTGGTCGCCATTCTCCTCCTCTGAGTCGTTGTCTCCAGGGCGAAAGAGAAGAAAAGCTGCAATTTGAAGCAGTTTCTCCTGAAAGAAATGTTTCATTGAGTGCTCGTGCTGATAATGAGTACAGTATGTGTGTTGGTTTTCCGAAAGTGTTTCCGTGCATCTTACAGCGAATAGAGCATTGTTAGGGCACGATTTATGACCTTCCTTGGAGCCAGAGCCACTTACCGTATCAACTCGCTTTTGAAATGGATGAAAACTAGTAACACTTAGCGCATGCGTTAGTATTCGTAGCTAAATATTTTTTTTAAATAGCAAAAGCGGCAGCAATAGGAACACGAATGCATCCATGATCGTGTATTCATTTTTTTCAAGTATAAGTTTTTGATATGCCATCGACTGAGATTACGGAATGAGAAAACTTAAAGACAGTTTGAAACATACTTGGATTCCTTGGAGAGGGTTCGCACATGGACGAACGTTTTGCAGCTCAATTCAAACAAAGAGAGAAGAAGATGAAGGGAGAACGGGATCAAACACCAGAAATACTTGCGGGCGTGCTGTTACGTATGCCTCAATTACCGCAGAATGTTGTTTGAAGTACCGTTGGACCATGTGAGTGGGGGAGACGTCAAAGATTGTATATTTCAGTGGTTGTGTTTGTGCAAAATCTTAATCAGAATGTCAGATAAGTTCATGTAATTTATCATTGCACAACGCGAACTTATAATGGTAGATTTGACCTGTGAATTATTGAGCTGGTTCAGTCATTCTCAACTTATTTTCACTGCTTCAGATGTAGCAGGCACATGAA
Organism: Diplogasteroides magnus; assembly: GCA_014805445.1. Taxonomy (NCBI): domain Eukaryota; kingdom Metazoa; phylum Nematoda; class Chromadorea; order Rhabditida; family Diplogasteroididae; genus Diplogasteroides; species Diplogasteroides magnus. The sequence continues at coordinate 9,447 of JACMIF010004353.1, read as the reverse complement.
AGTTCTGTATCCTACGTGCATAAAATAGACAGACAGAGGAGATATACGACCGAGTGGCTAGGAAACAGACTAGGCCGTTGTCAGTGGTACCAAATACTAATACTCAGTAATACTAATACCAAGTTGCATGAGCCTAGATATATAAATGTTTGCCTAAAGAACAAGAATGATTTATTCGAGCTCCTAGGAGCTCTCCAAAAATTGATTAAAAAACAGCAGAAGAAATGAAGGGGGATGTAAACAACGGCGACAAGATGTAAAGGTTCGGAGAAACATACTTGTCTTCATTCTCTAGGAAACTTTACGAACCGCTTAGCGTCAAATATGTCGTTTAGAAATTTCTCGCTATCCAAACTGTCATGCACGTAGAGTGGATATCGAAACGTACTGATTGAGATTCGAAACGTGCCAATTCATGAGAAAATCGTTGAAAATTGGACGAACCTCACGAATGGGAGAAGGAAATGAGAAGTAAACATGGACGGAATGGTCCGATGAACGGGAAGTCGCTTTCCCACTACAGTGTAGTTTCTCTGCACTCTCTCTTTCTCCAGTGATCTCATAGACGGTCATTACAATAAATCGCTGATTACCTTTTTATTCTTTTTATGAATTGGGAAGAAGACGATCACTGAGTGTGTATCACAAGTGGCGCTTTATTGATGCCGTGAAACATATTTTCCTTCTCACTTACCACATACAGGAGTCTTTTTGCGAAAGTACAGCGGCGAAAATTGCCATACAATTTGTTTCCAAGATGGGATACACTGTAATTTTCTCTTTTTATTCTAATAACTTATTCTAAATTGAAATTATTGTTTCCTACACAGCAGCCTCACCAGTCTTTCTTGTAATTGCTCCAATTTAACTGCGCCATGAAACATATTCCTCCCACATCCACCTCGTTCTATTGTTAGCTCTTTCTCTCGGCACATGTTGTTTAATGTTTTCCTGCCCTCAGGGCAAAAGGGATTCAGTTGTGAAATGACAAATTCTCGTATGCACTTTCCTCCCCCACACGTATTCCCCCGTCTACTCCAACAGCCGCTCTCCCAATGTCCTCATTCACTCTTCTGGTCGTGTTGTTCCGAACAGCGGACCCTTCAGGATGGACAACACCTCAGAGGTCAAGAGGGTTGAGTAGCAGCGAATGACTCGATAAGATTTCACTCTTCATTTCAGATCTGTTTGGCGTTACAGTATACACCCCCCTTTTTGGTCGTTTCTTGTCAAGAGATAACAGCTTAGCAGAGTGAATGACTCAATATTACCGTGATCTCTCATAGATGTTCATTCCAAGAAGTCCCTACATCATTTTTTGGTTATAGGATATGAAGTTCGTTACGGAAATACGGATATTCACTAAATGAGAATTGCTAGTAGCCCCTTATTGATGCCGTGAAACATACTTCCATACTCACTTGTTACATATCTAGAAAAACAGTCTTTTGGCGAAAGCGAACAGCGAAAAATACCAATTATTTATTTACTTTCCAAGAAACGAACATTATAATTTTCTCTTTTCTGGTATAATAACCAGTTCAAAATTGAAATTATTGTTTTAATTTAATAGCCCATTCCGCATCTGCACTAGTGTTTCTTGCACATGCTCAGACATATCTACCCGATGAAACATATTCCTCCAACATCAACCTTGTTCTGTTATTAGCTCTCTCTCTCTCTTTGCACATGTTGTTGACTGTTTTCCTGCCCTCAGGGCAAAAGGGTTCACGTTGTGAAATGACGAATTCTCGCAAGCAGATTCATTCCCACATGTATTCTCTCTATCCCCCTCTGGTCAGACAGGAGCGTTCGTTTCCAATGTCCTCAATCATTCTTCTGATCATGCTCTCCTGAACAGCTGTTCCATTCTGGAGAGACAACTGCTCAGATTAGGGAGTGTCAGCGAATGACTGGATAAGATTCCATGTTCATGTTCTAAATTGATGTTATATTTTTATTTTTAAAGCATCGCAAGCACTTGGCGTACTAATTGTTCTTGCACTTTCTCCAAGATATCTCCCCGATGAAACACATTATTTACTCCCACATCCACTTTGTTCAATTGTTAGCTCACTATCTGTTGTTGAATGTTTTCTAGTCCTCAGGGAAAAGGATTCACTGAAATGACGAATTCTCGCATGCAGATTCATTCACACATGTATTCTCCCCATCCCCCTCTGGTCAGACAGGAGCGTTCGCTCCCAATGTCCTCAATCACTCTTCTCGTTCTATTCTCCTGAACAGCGGACCCTTCAGCAGACTTCAGGGGCTCAAGGGAGGGGAGTTCCAGTAAATTACTCGATATGATTCACTTTCTTCATTTCAGATCTTTCGCGTATTACAGTATACTCCACCCCAATCGGTCGTTTTTAGCGATGAAACAACTTCCCACTAAAGAGAAACAACAGGCAACATCTCAATTTGCATCATTTCACATTTGTCGTTTACGTTTGTCTCTTTAGAACAAGGAAGGCGGCTATAATTCTGATGCACAAGTTTCAGTAACAAACAATTATGGAAAGCTTGAGTACATACAAATCAAAACTGTTTGTTGATCGGTTTCTTTATCAGAATAACCACCATCCCATGGGAAGGAAGTTACGGACAGTGGCTACCTGACTCTGTCCGCTCAATGATAATCAACAGCAGGTTGTCAATGGAAATGTAGTTTGAACATATATCAAGCGCTTTGTTTGGTGCAACTGCCAACCGCAATCCACACCTTGAAAGTCAAAGAAACTCTAGTTATGTTTCAAGCTGTATATATTTAGGTACGAACCGCCTTCCCATCAATGAATTGACAACTTCACACTTTTACAGTATCCACGTTAAATATCTGCAAACGGAGAGGAAGAATAAGTACGTCCATGATGAAGTCGGTCGGGAGTTGATTCCCACTTCTCTCGCGCAAAAGGCAAGAGCACCATGGTCCATAAGTGTCCATTGACACTTACGCCATGATGATGATATGAACACTTGGGCCATGATAATGAAGATAACGATGGTGAATCTATCCACAATTGTCCACTTGCTGTATTCCTTCACCGAAGAGGTCCTTCACCTCTGCAAGCAAGTTCCCTGAAGTTCTACCTCTGATATTTTCCCTCTGGGACATTCGCTTTCCCTGCAGGACGTTGAGTTTCCTCATCCGATGTAACAGGAAAGACCTTGTTGTAACACTCCAAACATCCCCATTTGAGATATGAACAACTTCCGATCTATTGATCCCTTTGCAGCGGGTTGATTGAAACCAATGCGAGATTTTTGTCTTCTTTCGCCATCATTATTTCATTCTGGCTTCTTTTGCGAGAACTTAAGGATCAGTGACCTCCACAAACAACGAGAAGCTTCATTTCATGCTCTTCTTGCATCATATGCAGCTTCCCTTCATTTCATGCTCTTCTTGCATCATATGCAGCTTCCCGTGCCCCTTTCTCTCTGTTCAGAACGTGAAACGCCCTCTGATCTTCTTTGCAGGGGATATCCCAGTCGACTGTTGTAGATATCCATTGGGATCAGAGGATCAGGAATGATCTTTCATTGAGAGAGTGAAACACAATGTGTTTGCACCCAGACAACTTTTTCTCGTGGGCGGAAGGGCGCCGGAACTGATAGGAGATTTCCGGGGAGAGGGGGCGTTTTAGAAATTATTGGGAATGAGGGTAAATTTAGTTGTTTCTGGTATATCATGTACATCAATCAGTTCGTTATTCAAGCTACTGTTATAAGGGCTATGTGAAACATATCGGGAACATGAAGATTGCTAAAGACAGCTTGTGAAGATAAGTTATTTAACAAACTTTATTCGTCAGTATCGTCCCAAGAATCATACGGATGCTCATGTTACTTAACAATTGTGAGTCCATCTCAGCAGTTCAATCGCCAACAGAACGGTAAGGGTAACGGGGCCAAGCAGACTGTTGCATCAATGCAAGCAGGACAGACATCTTGCAAAACTGTACGACTTTGGACTGAATCCGCCCTCGTGAAAAGGAAGGATAGCGACATGGCATTCGAAGTCGATGTTCTTGACAGCGGAGCTCAGTCAACTGTCATTTCGATCACTCTCGCTGATCGACTCGCTCTCCCAGTGGCAGACAAGGAGAAGGCGACGATCAGGGGAGCCCATGGAGTCCATATTGAGACCAGTACGTTCAATCAGGACGAATGGCTCATGCAGACAACGAATGGATGGATGTCATTCACTGGAATCTCAATGCAAGATCCGCTCATCTGTGATCCAATTTGCCCTCCTTTCTCGGAGAAGGACAGGAGATACATTGAGGAAAAGGAAATTCCAATCTCGTATTCTCCTACGCGGAAAACGCCATTCAAGCCGCAGATTCTCTTCGGTTCAGCTGATGTACTTCGATATTGCACGGAAATCTAAACGCAAGATCTGCTCTTGTCGAGGTTCGATAGCCGGAGCTGCTTCACCAGTGACAGCATATCGGGGGGATCAAGCGAAGAAGGAAATTAAGAAAGGAAGAAAAATGGAATCGGAAAGAGCTTCGCCTGCACAAGACCTCTTCACAGAGGGTCATCGTGTGATATGGAGTGATCGAGGGAAGGGTGGTGTTGGTGGAGATAAAGGCTATCGGCTGATGCATTGCTAGGCAGATATTTAGCCCATACGATTGATATTGTGAGGCATATGTATTAGGTTGGTAAGAAAGTCTTGCTGATTTTTGTTATTACGAAACAGAAAAATCCCAGTGAATGCTAGACAGTAACTGTATAGTGCATAGTTGTTGGCTAGCCTTGGCCAACATATTTGCCTAGCTTGGCTGCTCCAAGCCTGCAACACAGCCAGCAGTAGGCTTTCAAACTCTATAGTTGCCGTGAAGACCACTGCTAATGTCTCTAACCGTATTTTCAGATAGCGAATTTTCCGGACCAAGCTTAATGTGCTTATGCATGAGCCGTGTAATGAAGAGTACCAGGCCCCAGTGCGAGACCTCCCGGCCCACAGGGTTTTCCAGGGCAATTGTTTCAGAAAAAAGTAATAAAATCGCCTTTTCATGCGAAAAAGAGTGATAGCTCGTTTTCAAAAGCTACAGCATTCTGTTCAATGATATTTCGGATGCAACTTTCGCATTACCAGTAGATTATATATCCACACCCGATTATATCTATACATGCCTTATTCAGGTAGCATCTATAATAATATTTGAGTATTTTTTTTTAAATGGCACATTCTTGCATATCTTTTTTCGTGCTTTTCCTATTGTAAACGGTTCAAGGAACACGTATGCGGTATATGTAGTACTCGTCTCCCTGATTAATATTAACTGCCACCTTATAGGGCCACTTCGTTTTAAAGGATATAGTGAATGCACTTTCAAGAAAATCAAAAATGGTCCCGACTAGCACATTATCAGTTTTCACGAAAAATATATTTGTATTTTTATTTGTGTTCACACGTATCAACTTTCATAATTATAATTGGTTATGGACAGTGCAAGAGTAGGACATTAACCTGCGCCCATTTCGTTTGATATCGTTTCCTTTCCGCCGAACTGTACATTTATTTCAAAAAGTATCACCAGTTTGACTCTTTTTACCTTTTCCATCAGAACTTCCTAGTCATAAGACATAATAAAAAGCCCTTCTAGCATGTAATGAGAACAGTACCCACGCTTAATATAATCCACTAGCAAGCATATATGCTTTGCTTGAAAGCCCGGGAAAAATTGAGAAATCCGATGTTGATGAGCTGCGAAGTGGTGGAAATCATCCGTTTAGTCATAACTCCAGAAAGAAGAAGCATGCAGTCAGAGATAATTTATGCTAGAATGGCATGCCTGCCTACTATACATAGCCACATAAATTGAAATAGTGCCGCTTCTCCAAATAAAGTCAGATGCCTTTATAAAAAACCAGCAAGACTTTCTTACCAACCTAATATATCTATGACCGATTTCTCAAAGAAGTAGCAACGTAATTAGTGAACACGATTTTCACAAAGGCGATGAAACATAACCGGAACTGCTCAGATATCAGGCTATTTTTTCGTTTCAAACATATTATGCAACTGAACTGTTCCTGTGGCATTTATATCTCACATTTGAAACATATTCCAAAACGCCGAAATAGCACGTAAAAGTGAGAGACTAGGGTGGAATCCAGATGTGAGACGCGTACTAGGAATAACAGTTGGGATAGGAAGCATTATATACTCTATACAGATATTGCGTGTAGGTTAACTATGGATGTCTTATTGATGCTGTGAAACATATTCAAATCCTCACTTGTCACTAACAGCAGTCAACAGTAAGAGAGAGGGACGCAAAATGCTTTATGTTTTGTTTCCTCCTGGGTATTATTATTTTTCCCTTTATAAAATTCAAATAACATGTTCGAAAAATGAAATTATTGTTATTATTTAACAACCTCCTGCAGTATCCACATTAACCATTCTTGGACTTCCTTCAACTTATGTACTCGATGAAACATATTCCTCCCACTTCCACTTTGTTCAATTGTTAGCTCTCTATCTTTATCTGCACATGGTTTTGGATACTTTCCTGCCCTCAGGGCACAAACGGTACACTTTATGAAATGATGACTTCTCGAAAGCACTTTCCTCCCCACACGTATTCCCCAATCTCCCTCCACTCCAAGATCCGCGTTCAAAATGCCATCAATCACTCTTCTGGTCCCGTTCTTCTCGGGTTCCTTGATAATCAATACCAGGTGGTCACTGGAAGTACAGTATCGGGGAATCCAATCCATTCTCCTCTCATACCGCAATCCTGAGCGGTCTTTTCACGTTGAGGAGGTAGGGGGAAGAAGTTAATGTTTTTGTTTACCACAAAATCTTCACTGGGTTTTCTTGCATTTTCTCTAACTTATCCATCCGATGAAACATTCCTCCCGGGAACGCATGATATTTCTGGCGTCCTCAACTTCGTCGGATCGGTCGTCTCTCATACCGATAGACGACTGCTCGGAAAAGATTGGATAGGTAAAAAATTCCATAATTCGTTCCCAGGCAGGAGGGAAGATTATGAGCAGTCGCACCGAGAGTCCAGTTATGAGAAGGAAGAGAGGATATGTATCAGAAGATCAAAATGGGAACAAGATGTCTTGGAATTGAACTGTTGTTTGTTTATTTGAGATGCTTTCATGGTAATGATCGTCAGTCGAAATGCTTTTTGGATACTTTTAGTGTACAACGGAGAGGAGTGCGAGTTGATTCCCACTTCACGCGAGCAAAAGACAACGAAGAAATGAACGCTAGCGCCAAGATAATGAATGAACGATGGTGGCGCATCTATCCACTAACCAGTATGGCGCAAATATCCACGGGCTCAAATCCTTCACCTCTTCTCTCATCGCCGGTCCTTCATCTCTGCAAGTTCTCTGAGGCAAAGGTTTCCCACAGGAACATTCTCTTTCCGTGCAGGACGTGGAGTTTCCTCGTCCGATGTAACAGGAGAGACCACTCAATGTTGTAATACTTCAAACATCTCCATTTGTCATATGAACAACTTCCGAATTTTTTCCAGCGGATAGATTCCCCAAAGCTGGATTCGCTTCTTTCGAAATCATTATTTAGTTGTGGCTCTTTTCGCAAATACTTAAGGAACAGTGATGTCCACAAACAACGAGAAGCTTCATTTCATGCTCTTCTTGCATCATAAGCAGCTTCCCGTGCCCCTTTCTCTCTGTTCAGAACGTGAAACGCCCTCTGATCTTCTTTGCAGGGGATATCCCAGTCGACTGTTGTAGATATCCATTGGGATCAGAGGATCAGGAATGATCTTTCATTGAGAGAGTGAAACACAATGTGTTTGCACCCAGACAACTTTTTCTCGTGGGCGGAAGGGCGCCGGAACTGATC